>AWWV01008647.1:0-37671 GCA_001974805.1 Corchorus capsularis
CCCCAAGATTTCAGTCGTTTCCCCTCTCTGCTATCAATTCCGTTTAGTGGAATTCTTGTTATTTTTATCAAATTTTTCGTTCCTTTTGTCTTAAAAGAAACCCTAATCTTAGTTTTAGGGTTGTAAGAAATGGAAAACCCGAATATGGAACAAGGAGAAGAAGTCCCCAGTGTTGATGGTAAGAATTGAAATTTAAATTGAATTTATATTTTCTTTGCGTTATTTCTGCCTTGAATTGAAAAATGAGTCTAGGGTTTTCAATTTTTGTGTTTAGACCGAATAAAAATTAGGGGTTTTTTATGTATTTGCTTTGTAAATTCAATTGAAGTATTTTGGTAATGTATGGTGCTCTGTTTTTGTATATTTATGTTATGGTTTTGAATTCTGGTTAATTTTGATGGTATTTGTCTATTTGACTATTTGTTCAGTATATAACTATATATAAGCTGTTTGAAGATGCAATTCGGTATATATAAGTATAACATGTTTCTGCATTTGGTTCTAATATATTTGATTAGTATTTAGTACATATGCAGCACACCAGCAGAGTATATATATTGAACTTTGAAAGTTCAATTCTGTTTTTGCACAACCTGAACTTTGAGAGTATATATATATATTGATTAGTCAATTCTGTTTAGTTCAAGTATATATGTATAACAAATCAGAGTATCCACTCTACTAGTCAATTCTGTTTACTGTTTAGTTGAAGTATATATTCTGTTAGACCTAATTTTTAATTTGCTGAAATTTTTGTGTTCTTTTTTCAGTGGAAAGCGAACATAGTAGTAGTGGGACTAATGTTGGTGATGGGGAAGAGGTGGCTCCCTTACAAACTAGAGAGAGTAGGAAGGAAAAGGCTCCATCATCTCAGTCTACAAGAAGTGTGCAGAACAAGAGGAAAACAACTCCTACTCCTAGCCAAAAGCCTCCAATTCCACCTAAAAAACAAAAGTCTTGGTCTGAGGTATGGCAATACTTCACTAAATTTGATCATCCTAGTGGAACTAGAGCTAGGTGTAATTACTGTGAAAAAGACTATGCTGCTGATTCACACTCCAATGGTACTACTAACATGAGGAAGCATATTCCTAGTTGTAAAGTTTTGCAAGCTAAAAAAGAACCCAAACAAACTGAATTGTTGCTTAAGAAGAGTGGGGAAGATGGGGTTGGGGGTATTACTACTTTCAAATTCAATAATGATGCTGTTAGAAAAGTTTAGCGAGAATGATTATCCTTGATGAGTTGCCATTTAGCTTTGTTGATGGCAAAGGGTTTCAAGAATTTGTAGCCACTGCATGTCCTAGGTTTATAATTCCTTCAAGGTGGACTGTTACTAGGGATTGTATGGATATTTATCAAGAGGAGAAAAAGAAACTTAGACAATTGCTTGCTTATAATTCTGGTAGAGTGTGTCTAACAACCGACAGTTGGAGTTCATGTCAACGAAACAGTTACATGTGTGTCACTGCACATTTTGTGGATGCGAAGTGGGTGTTGCACAAGAAAATTATACATTTCTCTCCTATTACTAGTCATAAGGGTGATTTTATGGGAAAATGTATTGAAAAGGTTTTAAGGGATTGGGGTTTGGACAGAGTGTTGACCATAACAGTAGATAATGCTACTAATAATGATGTAGCTATTACTTATTTGAAGAAAAAGCAAAAGACTTGTAAAATGAGTGTCTTAGATGGGAAGTGGTTGCACATGAGATGTGTAGCCCATATTCTAAATTTGATTGTTAATGATGGTTTGAAAGAATTGACACAATCTGTTGAGAGGATTAGGGAAGTTGTTCGGTACATTAGGAATTCTAATTCATGGCTTGCCAAGTTCAAAGACTTGATTAAGAGGCTAAAGATAAAGTCAAATGTTGGATTGTGTGGTGATGTTGCGACTCGGTGGAATTCTACATACCTCATGTTGGAGCAAGCTCAAGAGTATGAGAGAGTGTTTGATGTTTATGAAGATGAATACCCTCATTACAGAGATGAGTTGGAGTCATTATCATGTAAGGGGCCTCCGACAAGTGAGGATTGGGAGAACGCTAGGAGATTGAATATTTTCTTGAAGAAGTTCTACCGACTCACAATGAAAGTTTCAAGTACTGTTTTATGGTTAATTTGGTACTGTTTATTGATTGAATTTGCTTCTGTTTTATGATTGAATATGCTACTGTTTTATGATTGAATATGCTACTGTTTCTTGCTTATAATTTGCTACTGTTTTATGCTTAATTTGCTACTATTTTAGGGTTCATGTAGCTACTGTTTTATGCTTAAATTTCTACTGTTTTAGGGTTCATGTAGCTACTGTTTTATGCTTCAATTTCTACTGTTTTAGGGTTCATGTAGCTACTTTTTATGCTTAAATTTCTACTGTTTTAGGGTTCATTTGCTACTGTTTTATGCTTAATTTGCTACTGTTTTAGGGTTCATGTAGCTACTGTTTTATGCTTAATTTGCTTCTATTTGTTTGATGCTTAATTAGGAATTCTGTTTTTCAAATCTGTTTTTGTTTAACTCTAATTCTGTAATTCTGTTTTTACTTAAGGTCAATTCTGTTTTTGCTTAAAGTCAATTCTGTTTTTGCTTAAGTTCAATTCTGTTTATGCTTAGTTCAATATTAGTTGAGTCACTAACTACACAAATTGATTTTAGGCTCATCTTATGTCACTGCAAACATGTTTCTTCAAGACATTTGCACTATTTATGTCAGCATGAATGACTTACTAAATAATAAAAACTCTGGGATCAGTGGCATGGCTGCTAGACTGCTAGCTAAGTTTAATAAATATTGGGGTTCAATGGACAAGGTAAACATGCTCCTTTATGTTGCCACTGTCTTGGATCCAATGAAGAAGATGAAATTTGTGGAGTGGTGTTTCAACAAGATGTACCCAAATGAACCCACTCAAGTAACTTCAATGATGTCCAAAGTCAGTGAGGCAACTGTCCAACTGTTTGAAGACTATAAAAGACTAATGGAGCCTGATAAAGTGGAGACTGCCCCGGCTATTCAAGCTACTGCTTCCTCTAGCAAGACTGACACCATGATGTTGGATGATGAAGATGATATGCTAGATGAGTTTAGAAAGTATAGTTTGGAGAGTGGCAAGGAAGAAAACCAATCTGAGCTTGATAAGTACTTAAGGGAAGAAACTGAACCTGTCGGAAAAGGTCAAGAATTCGATGTTCTGTGTTGGTGGAAAGTTAACAGCCACAGGTTTCCGATCCTATCTGCTCTGGCTAGGGATGTTTTAACAATCCCGATTTCCACTGTTGCTTCCGAATCTGCATTCTCCACTGGTGGAAGGGTTTTAGATGTGTTTCGGAGTTCTATGTTGCCATCCATTGTTCAAGCATTGGTTTGCTCTCAAGACTGGTTGCGTGGAGCTTCAAAGATGGATTTTGATGCCATGATTGATTCAAAGGATCAAGAAAAGTTTGATGAGATTGCTCTAGGTATGTACTAATACTATGTACTGAATTTTAATACTGAATTAGTGAATTTGGATGAGTTTGGATGGGATGGGATAATTGCTTAATGCTTACACTGATTACTGAATTTTTTTTTGTCTCATGATTTGCTTGCATTTGCTTAGAATCATCCAAGGACTCCTTGGATCCAATAATTGATGCTTGAGATGAGATGAGTCAAGAGCTGTGAAGTGAGGACAACATAGAAGGTAAACTTGAAGTTCCTACTTGATTTCCAATTTCAATCATAAATACAATGCTGTAATGATTACTTTCAAACACAAAATGTCTATGATTGATTGAGATCGATGCTGAAATGGTAGATTTATGCTTTATTTTCTTGCATTTTATCTGCCATATAGTTGAGATTTGAGAAATTTACTTGAATCTTTCCTGAATTGATGAATTTTCTTGCTGTATAACCAAGTTGCTGGCTTGCTGCATGGATGATGATCTTATTTCAAGTTGCTGCATGGAATGGTTGATGATCTTGAGATCTTCAAGTTGCTACAAGTGCTTGGCTGAAGCCTGAATTTGTTGGATTGGTGCTTTGCTTCAATGTTGTCTTGCTTTATAGTTTATGCTTAGCCTTAGGGTATATAATTAGTATATAATTAGGTTGCAAAGTTCTTCAAAGTCAAACTATGAGTATGAATTATGAAACTAGCAAATTGCACATTTGATCATGCATGCTACAGTACAGATTATGTACAGCCTATCTTTGCCTGCTGGAAATTTTTGCACTTTGCTGGCATTTTTGTAAGTCTTTTTGTCGAGCTAGGCAGCTAGCTAAAGCTAACTGCAGTGCTTGCTAAGCCTAACTTAGTTTAGGTAAATTGAAACAGCAAATGTATTTGAATTGTATAGGCTAATCTTTTGTAAATGGCAATTGAATTTACCATTGAAATTGATAGTATTTTGCAATTTTACTACTTTATTTGCATTGTTGGCTGTTCAAAATAGTAAAAACAAAGATATTGTTGGCTGGCGGTTTCAAACCGAAACCGACCGAAACCGACACAACCGAATCACTTCGGTTTTCTACGGTTTCTATATATTCGGTTTCGGTCCTAATATAAGTATGTCGGTTTAATCGGTTAAATTGAAAAACCGACCCGAATAACCGAAACCGACCGATTGCACACCCCTAGGGTTGATCCACCATGGGGTAAAGCTCTCTCAACAATGATTTTTTCCATTCACAAGACTCGAACCCGAGATCTTGCTTAAGGGAAATAAGTGTCAAACTACTTAAACCGACCATTTGTTGGTTTGCCAATTATATTAATATGGTCAGTTTTTGTCGGGCATATTTTGAAATGGGCTCAAAGGCCCATCAGCCTCAAAGGACCAAATGGACCCCTCTATATTTTATTTTACGTATAATAAAGAGGCAAGGTAGGACGAGCTTATAATTTTTCACTCTATATTTTAAACTCTTAACTCGACTTAAGAATTTCCTCTACCAAAATCGAGCCCTTTTTCTCATATAGTTGTCTATTTTTGCAGTCCATTCGAAGCTATCTACCTCGTTGTTGGAAAATGATCCAACATACATAAAATGAAGGCCGGACCCTAATGCTCATGATATATCTATACTATATATAAAAGTACGAGTTTTGATAAACTTTTGAAATGCCTATTATATCCTTATTTAACTTTTAAAATACCTATTATATCCTCACTTATCTAACATATTTCTAAAATTTTCTATTATATAATTAATTTTTAATTTTGTTAATTTGCATTTAATTAAATCTACAATTCATTAAACAAATTACTTATAATATCGGTATTTATTTTCTTTGCGTTGGGGTTGGCAATTTATAAGAATATGACTCTGTACTTTAATTTCTCTCTTGCAAACTTCCATTTCTTTTTTTTTTTTGCTTTTGCAAACTTCTCAACTCTCCAATTCTCAATACCAAATAATTAAATGGATTGAACGGAGAGAAAAAACGAAAATGACATTATTTTCATGTTTTTTTTTCATAAAAAATAGGGGCACATAAAGACAATGAGAATTCATGAAGACAAACCACTATTCACCGTTATGAGAATTCATAAAGACAAACCACTATTTTCATGTTTTCATGTACAAAGGGGCACAAAATCCAAATGCAGTTTACATACAGTAGGGCTTGAACAAAATACTATTAGGTTTTAAGAAGTATGCACTTACCATTGAGTCAATGATTCAAGTGCAATGACCTTTTTTTTTTGGCAAAGTCATTTATTAGTAATTATTTAATGCGTATTTATTTATTTTATGTTTTTATGAACAATATTTAGTGATAATTTCACAAAGATTAATCTTAAATTAAAAAAAATATAGGGTAAGTAATGAAACTTAAGATTTATTATTATAAGGTTTTTAGTTTGAAAATAATCACACTAATTCTTTATGTACAATTGACGGGTCAAACGGTCCAACCGTCGGGTTATATAATGTAAAAATTAATTAACAATATCCTTATCAATTTTTTTGTTTTTTTTCCGAATATCTCAGCCTTATAATTTATAATGTAAAGTCGGATTATTTTGTTCAAGAATTAATATAATTAATTAACAATATCCTTAAATCAATTTGTTTGTTTTATTTTTTCCGAATATCCCAGTCTTAAATTTATAATGTAAAGTCGGATTATTTTGTTGAAGAATTAATATATCTGATTAATATAATTTTGGAATTTGACTAATAAAATTTAATTTAATTACTATACATTAATATGGATTAAATTCTAATATAGATAAAATTTTATATTCAATATACTATACTCACAATGGATAACGTGCAACGCACGTAGAAGTGAAAACTAGTAATATAGGAAAAGTCTAGACTCTAGAGAAACTGATGTCACCTGATTCTGATTGAGCAACATAGACATAATTAATTCCAATGCCTTATATGCTTAATGCAATATGTGATTTAGCAACAAATTAGTAGAGAGAATAAAGTTCGGTTAATTTGCCAGTTAGTGTTTCTGAAAGACTTGACTTTGGTTTATCAATACAATTTGGAACTGGTTAATTTGAAATCTGCAATAGAACATGATCAAGTCTTGAAAATTGAGAAAAACATCAGACAAGCCAAATCTACCATCACTTAGTAGTAGAATTTGTTTTAATCCTCCAAAATTAGAAAAAGGGTTGGTCATAGATCAATCAACCATATCACATAAATGAAACGGCACGGGGCATTAACTTTCTTTGGTTTGAAAACAAAACCAAACTTTTCCCTAAAGCTTAATGAAACATCGATCAAATTATCTAATTTGATGGGTCCAAATCTGAATAATTTTCAGGGCACGTAGATAGATTTCACTTTTGGCAGCTTGTGGCAAAATTTCTCTATATATATTATACTACTATGTTGGAAAAACCCAAGCAAAAATCATCAGTGTTCTTCATTAATCAATTACTTTCGAGTTCATTTATATATCCAGCAACTATATATATATGGCAGTTGCAAATCAGAATCAATGTCTTTGTTTGGCATTGGTGTTCTTCGTGTACTTCGGAATGAATTTGGTGTTACAAGTCAGTTCCCGGACTCTTCAAATTCAAAGTCAAGATGAATCCTCAATGCACGAGAGGCATGAGCAATGGATGGCTCAATATGGACGAGTTTACAAAGACCTGAACGACAAGGCAAAACGTTTCAGGATCTTCAAAGAAAATGTGGCATTTATCGACTCTTTTAATGCTGCCAACAACAAGCCTTACAAGCTTGGTATCAATCAATTTGCAGATCTTACAAATGAAGAATTCACAGCTTCGCGAAATCGATTCAAGGGTCACATGTGTTCCAACACTGCTACTTCTTTCAGGTATGAAAATGTTACTGCTATACCATCTGCTATGGATTGGAGAAAGGAAGGAGCTGTAACACCAGTCAAGGACCAAGGCCAATGTGGTAAGTAACCAATTTTCAGTACCAAAAACTCTTTCTTAGTAAAAATCTTCATTAATGTCAAAATATGTACATACAGGATGTTGCTGGGCATTTTCAGCTCTAGCAGCAATGGAAGGGATCACGAAGCTGACGACAGGCAACCTAATCTCGCTATCTGAGCAGGAATTGGTCGATTGTGATGTCAATGGGGAAGATGAAGGCTGCGAGGGTGGTTTGATGGATGATGCATTCGATTTCATCCAAAATAATAAAGGCCTAACGAGTGAAGCGAATTACCCTTACACAGGAGAAGATGGGACCTGCAATACTAACAAGGAAGCAAACCATGCAGCAGCTATTAATGGACATGAAGATGTGCCTGCCAACAGCGAGGCAGCGTTGCTCAAGGCAGTAGCCAATCAACCTGTTTCTGTTGCCATTGATGCCAGTGGTTCCGAGTTCCAATCTTACTCGGGCGGTATCTTTACAGGACCTTCTGGAACTGAGCTAGACCATGGTGTCACTGCTGTTGGTTATGGAGTTGCAGATGATGGAACCAAATATTGGTTGGTGAAGAACTCTTGGGGAACAAGTTGGGGTGAAAACGGGTACATTAGGATGCAGAGGGATGTTGATGCAAAGGAAGGACTCTGTGGCATAGCAATGCAAGCTTCTTACCCAACTGCATAAATACTAGCATTTGATACACAAAATGAAATCTGCAATATTATGAATGTAATACAAAAGTCGTCCTCATTTTTAATTTACTTGCAAGACTGCTCTGGTATCATACCAAGACTAGTCTTCAAAACTATTATTGTTGTAATTTTTAAACTTATAGAGATATCATCAAGAAATTCATAATCTATTGGAATCTGTGTTTACACAGTCTACTGCAACAATGCCTTCCTCTGTAATTTAACTCAAAATTGCAGATTGCTTGCTCTAGGTTCATAGTTACCTAGGGCCTAGTCTTTTTCCAGAATGGTTTCACTACATCAATATCATAGAATCTAAATGAAGATACATTATTATGCAGATAATAGTAAAAGGCCTAATTTGCAGCCATCTTTTCAAGTCTAAATCCAAATCCTAGTCAATCGCTACCTAGTCCACTAGAAGAAGAAATCGCAAGACAAAGCAGTGTTCATTTCTCAAGCTTTCATTTAAGGCATTGGCCTTTTGAAACAACAGATTTTGGTCCTCTTGTTGGGTTAGGAATTTGGTACCAATAAAAGGGTTTGCGGTGTAAACCTTCCCCAATCTGGCCAACAGCTACAACTTGTCAGTTGTCTTCAAGGAAGCCACGGAACACCCAATTAAGCTGCCTTGCAAAGAATAATGAGGTAACAATAGTCCATTCACCTCCAGAATAATGAAATCTATAGCACAATCCAATACCTGAATGAGAAAAAATTACTCTTTGGATTTTGAGAATAACTGATAAACATAATACTAACACCAGTTGTATATACTATCATCCTATCAACCATAATTTAAAACGTAGAACTTCATTAAAGGCCCAAATGGTTCTTCCAGCATTGCTTGATTGTTGTACCTGAACCAATATTAATTTAATTTAAATTTAAATGTAATATATGTAATAAGAAAAATTGCAGAAGGAATCATTTTTCCTCTTCTTATTATGCCGTCATACCATCTACGCCTGCATCCTGGACCTGGACCTGGACCGACTTGATTTTTCCAAGCTACCTTTTTTCTTTTTTTTGGTCGAATCCAAGCTACCTAATAATCCACTAAGTAACATGTCATTGTCATGTCCCACGTGTTCTGCAACAAAAGAATAGGTCTTGTGTAGCCTCTGCTTCTGTCCATGGTCCTCCAAACAAGTTTCTTCTTCATTCATGTCTACTCCAGCATCAGCAGATGGCTTTACTTGGTATTCAGAAGAATCAACCATATCCTCACACTCCTCAGAATTATCCTTCCTATCCTTGCCTTCCTTGCTACAATACCATGAATCAAGGATTTGCAATAATGAGCTATCAAACTCAACTATTTCTGGCTTTTGTTGCTTTCCTGTTCGCTCTGGTGTTGAGAGTTCTTCTTCAGAATCTGAAAACTCATCATCCGACACGGAAGGTTCATAGGTAAAATGTGCTATCTCTGCATCCTCTGCAGTTTTCCTCCCTAAAACTGAAAGCATTTCCTTTTTGTTTGAGCTTGTGCAGGATACAGGTCCTAGCTCATCCCATGTTGACTCGAAATCTTCACCCTTCATCGATGCATAAGGCAATACACCAGCTGAGTTCTGAAATGCTTGACTGTTATCTTCTTGAACATTGGGAACGACAGTTTCCAGGTTAGAATCATTTGGAACCAAACTTGCAGGAATTATGTAGGTCGATTCTAGTTTAACCCCAGGTGTTTCTTCTAGCAGAGAGGAGAGCCTTTTGTACCCCAGCCTTTGTATATCAAGAGGATAACCATACCTCTCAAGGAACAGTTTCCTGAAAGAACCAATATTATATCCTTCAGGATGTTCCTTCAATATCACTTTGACAAGTTTTTGGCAGTCACCTAATATCTCAGATCTTGAACGCTCTGTAGTTTTCTTATTAATGCTGGGAAATGAAACTCCAGAATGGGGAACATTCTCCAGCTTTTTAGGTCCTTCATGTTTACGCTGCACATCTGCCTGTGATGAAGTGCGCATAAAAATAGATCTCAACCCATTTGTGGCCGGAGTATTACCTGAAATAGGACTCTTCGCAACAGCCCTTGTGATCCTGAAAGGTAATGTTTCGGAAGAGCATTCTTCAATCCATTTCTTATCTGATATTAAGAGATCCACCAATTGGAGAAGATCACAGTTACTGACAGATCTTAGAGCTAATGGTCCTTCTTTCTGTAGTTTTTCAGCCATTTCTTCCCTGCAAAATGTTAGGATCACGTCATCTTAGAACCCTTCACCCTTCAAAAGTGGAATCAATATCCAATTCACAATATTTTATTCTGAAACTGCATTGAATTTGCAGTCTGATATACTTAGTTGTAAACCCTGCACTGTTTGATCTTCTTATATTTATTTATATTCTGAAAATTGTAGACTCATTAAAGAAGATAAAAAAGGAAGAATGGCTGTTCTAGCTATTCTACTCCCTTTTGTAAGTAAAAGCACAGCATCTCATCGGCAAACACATAGAAGTCCATGTGCCAGTAAAATCCACAAACCCCCTAACAATATATTAATAAAAGTACACTTAACCCCCTCTATTTTCAAAATACTATATTACCCCCTTGGACCAATTGATCTTATTAGTCAAACCGTTAAAATTTTGAAATAATTTCTAAAATATCCTTATATCTACCTTCCTCGGCTGCTAACCTAGTTTCTCTTTCTACACATTTTCTCTCTTCATTTTTTTCCCATGCTAGATTTCTACTTCTCATCTCATTTTTTTCCGGTCAATTACATTTTTTCAAAATAACAAATCTGAGAACAAATTAGAAATTACCTAAATTTCTTTTTTTAACAATAGATAACTAATAAAAATCAACTTAATGAAACAAATGATTGTCAGAGGAAAAAAAGGAACACCAAAATAAAAAGCAATAATTTATCTAATCATAATTTTTTAGACAATTGAGGAAGGAAAGAAACAGCATTCTTGAGAAGAACATTAAAGATGATAATAATTATCTTATTGTTTATATAAATTCAATTAATTTCTATTTTTTCCTTCTCCTAATCTGTGTTTCTCCATTCTCTTCCCTTTATACAAGGACAAGGATTGGCATGAAGTTTTCAGCTTTTCATGTAATAAATCCATTACCCATCAACTTACAAACTTGCTGAGCATTACAAAGGCTATAAGCAACTAATTTCCAGCGAGCCATACAAAATTTAACACAGCCCAAGTGATTCGGATAAGTTCCCATCTGCAAAATGATGTTAATCATAAGGGTTTTATATAGTTATTGTTCTATATTGTAAATTGTTTGTATTGGAAAAAAAGTAGTTTATCATGGCTGAGAGTGAGATGAACCACCAAAAGAAAAACATTTAAATACACAGGAGTCAGGAGTGAAAATGTGGGAGGGTGGAAGCTGGAGAAGAAGTATAAGAGTTGTTTCAGGATTTTAACATTTATTGACATTTGGGCTAATGGTGTTAGATGGTTCAGGGGGGAAAATGATATTTAGAAACTAGAGGGGGGTAAGTGTACTTTTAGTGTATTGTTGGGCAGGGGGGGGGGGGGGGGGGGGGGGGGTGTGTGGGGGTCAGGGACATGTACAAAGCATAAACAGAACCCATGAAGACTGATTAGCACAAGCAAAAACTGGGCAAGTACAACTATTTTATTTTCTGTCAAATAAACACGACCTTGTGCAAATACAACTACATATACAAAGCAACCATGTTATTCTAGGCTCCAACATCAAAGCAGAAATACACACAAACAGATACAAACTAAGGAAAGAAGGAAGCTAAGTAAGAGATTTTCTTTCAGCAGGGCATGTAGTCAAAACTAGAGGGAAAGAATTAACAGACCTGGTCATCGATTGGGTGACAAGAGCCAAACCCCTAGGTGAGTCCAATAAGATTTCCATATCTTTCCAAAACGAATCCTGAGTAAAGATCTCATGCTTTAAAGAAATATTGTTTATTTGGTTATGCCTTTCACAAGATTGATCAGCTGATGCCTCATTGTCTAGGCTACCTCTCCAAAATTTACACCAAACAGCAAGTACACCTGACCTCTTTCCAGAGTGATTTTCACCTGCTTCAGGACTTGCTTTACTATCAATAGTTAAGTCGTTATTAGATGATGCAGTGGCCTTGGTGTGAGCACCCTCATCTGACTTTGCTTCACTTTCTTCTTTTGTTTCTTCCCTCTCAGAGCAAACCCCAGCACATTGCTTCAACATGTTGTTTTTTATTTTCTCAGAGCTACCTCCAGAATCACCACATTTCTCTAGGAAATGACTTTTCACCTCAGAATTGTCATTGCTACCATAAAACCATCTTTGCCAAAATTTCCTAAAGAAACTCACTTCAGATGCAGATTCTTGTTCCAGAATAAGAGTCTGATGGCTCTCAGTTACCCGCTCATCAGATTCAGCAATCTTCTCAACAACTGGAAGGGGCTGCTGGACTTCCTCTGTAATCTTCTCCACAACTGGAAGGGGCTGCTGGACTTCCTCTGTAATCTTCTCAACAACTGGAAGGGGCTGCTGGACTTCCTCTGTAATCTTCTCCACAACTGGAAGGGGCTGCTGGACTTCCTCTGTAATCTTCTCAACAACTGGAAGGGGCTGCTTATCTGCATTAACTTTACGGGTTTCTTGCACCTTTCTTGGATCAACTCCAACATTAACTTCAGGGGAGTTATGCAATGGGGACATTACATTTGGAGCACCACCAAGTGACAGATCATCATATAACCTAGAAGAAACAGGGAGGGCATCTCCACTTCTAGAGAGATGTCCTGCAGATGAACATGGACTGGTCTCAGATAATTCACCAGCATTTGGAGCCGTTCTACGTACAACAAATTTACCCTGAAGCCTCAAAATCTCTGGCATGGATAAAAGAAAACGGTAGAACTTTTTATGTCCATACAAGTCTTTATCAAGGTTAACTCTACTATTCAGTTCATTACGAAGTTCGTAAATGGAAATTCCCTCTGGGCAAGAGTTCAGAATCTGACAAATCAGCTTTGTGACTACCTTTGGAACTGGCCTGACAACCTCAGACGATTCATCATTCTGTGAAGATGCTGGTGGTTCAACAGCTAAAAATGGGTTTTGGAGAGGCAGTTTGTCATGGCCATACCAAGAACCATAAGGACCATCAGGAGGTAAGTTACAGCGCTTTCCAGTCAGGTTCTCTCCTTTGGCAAGTGCATGCCAATTCCACATGATACTGGCAGCACTGCGAAGAACACTAGGAACATGGTCGGGACTAGCAAGCAATACATTATAGTTGTTCATTCGTAATCTATGCAATGTGCTAGCAAAGTCCCTGTCACCAGATATTAAAAAGAGGTGCGCTGGAGGAGGATTTTGAGATATCCAATACAGAAGATCTACCAGAAGTGACCTATCAGCACTATTCTTTCCACCTGAACAATTGTGACATTTGCTATATTTTAGTTAATTTCTTCATTCTTCACCAAATATGTAATGCTTGATTAAATTTTACATAAAACAAATTATTCTTCACCAAATATGTAATGCTTGATTAAATTTTACATAAAACAAATTACTCAATAGAAAAAAACAAACCTATAATGAATCTTGATAACAAACTATCTCTAAATTACACATCAAAACAACCAAAAACGAAAGAGAAAAACATACCACGGGGAACATGAGTCATATTAATCCCAGTGGAAGAAAGCGCCTCTTGGTGTGCTCTATTGAGTTGGATAACGTCCCCAAAAGCCGTAATCTGAATAGGGCCCTTAATTCCATTAGCCCTGACAGCGGCAGTGATCAAATGAGCAATCCGGAAACCATTGACGCCACTGGGCAAAGAGCAGTTTTCAAAATCCCACCAAACGGAAACTTTAATCTGACGCGACTCCTCCTCTTGGCGGCGCGATGGATAATAATAGTGGGTTTGGGAAGTAGAGAAATGGGAAATGAAGATTGAGAGTGAGTATAAAGGTGGAGAAACCGAAGAGGTAGAAGGAGAAATGGAAAGAAGGGTTTTAAGAGGGAAGTGCTTAAAGCTCATGGTTAATGAGAAAATGGGGATTTTGTCATTCCAAAGACTTTGGATTTCTGGGAAATTTTGGAGTGACGGTGTTAAGGAAGAAGACACGCGAGGGTTTTAGGAGAGGTTTTAAGAATAAGAATGAACCATGAGATGACTCCACGGGCGGGTCGGGGGCTGGGAACTGGATCACAACATTTTTGTTTTTTTTTTATGAAAAAACTGGATCACAACTTAGATGGCCCATTATACAAAATGTTTTCTATATTTTTTTCTTTCCTTTATTCTAATTGGGCCCTAGACTATAAAGAACCTGTCGTAGTATTTTTTCAAAAAAAAAAAAACATTAGTCTTTAATTTTGTTTATAAACCTATGGCAATGCAATGCACACATTTGGGTCATATGCAATGCACGTGTGAGTGAAGAGTATATATATATCTGCACTCTGTTGCGGGGCTGCTGGCCATCACTTGAATTACTTGTTGGATATGAAAATTAGCAGAAGAATCAATTTAGTAGGATGGTAGTTAGAAAACTGGTCTTCATTGGACACATAACTATATCTGATACTCACCCCCTGATTCTGATTGAGCAATATAGACACAATTAATTCCAATTTCATATTTTGGTTCATGCAATATGGAAATTAGCAAGTTAGGATGTAGAGAAGAATCAAATGTAATAATAATAAGCTAGTTGTGCTTGCTCATGAGTCATGAGTTGTAGTTTTGGAGGGGACTGGGGAGGTAGCTTGCTCATGACTATGTGGGTTTCGGTGATATCCCTGGTCAAATCAAGTCTTAACATATGACCAAAATCTTTCATTTTTGTTTCTGACATGGTTTATAGTATACCATTTGATTGATTGTTGTGTTGTGCCTTCTCAATATTAGCTCAACCTTGTAATCTGTTATTTGTCCTATAGTTTCTTGTTTTTGCCAGTTAGTGTTTCCGAAAGACATAACTTTGTTTTTATCAATTCAATTTGGAAACTAGTTAATTTGCTGCACAATGGAAACTTAGCCCAAGAAATCTGCAACAGAACATGATCAACTCTTAAAAATGAGAATAACATCAGAGAAGGATTAGTCCAAGCCAAAACTACCATCAATCTAGACCAAAAGCATAGGCAAATAAGAGTAAAAGGCCTAATTTGCAGCTATCTTTTCAACACTAAATATTCCAAATTCTAGTCAATCACCATTCTATTCCCCTAGAAGAAGAAATTGCAGCAAAACAACAGAGACCAAGCAGTGTTCATCAGCTGGACAGCAGCTTTCACTAATCTAATTAAAGCTAGAGAACAGAAAATGGTAAATGGAGTTCTAGATTGCAGAAACCTTTGGAACATCTACTGGAAACTGGTGGATCTCATCCATCCATGGGTTTTTCTCCTTAGCCGGATTTATGGTCCGCAGAGCCTTCCAAACTGCACTGTTGCACTTGAACCCGGACCCGAATGCTATTTGCCATGTCCTGTCTCCTTTCTTTATCCTCCCTTTGGCTTCTGTATAAGCCAATTCATACCACAGAGAGCTGCTTGAAGTGTTACCAAATCGGTATAAAGTCATTCTTGAAGGTTCCATATGCCAATCTGAGAGCTGCAAGTTCTTCTCCAATTCATCCAACACGGCTCTTCCACCAGCATGAATGCAGAAATGCTCAAAAGCCAATTTAAAATCTGGGATGTAAGGCTTTATCTTCATCTTCAAAAGTTTCCTTGCCACCAATGTAGCAAAGAAGATTAACTGCTCGGACATTGGTAGAACAAGAGGACCAAGGGTGGTGATGTTAGTCTTCAAAGCATCCCCAGCAACTGCCATCAGATCTTTTGACAATGAAACTCCAATCTTCCCACTAGGATCTTCCTTTTGAGTAACACAAGTGAAGCATTTATCATCTGAACCTTTGTGGGTTCGAACGGTATGGACTAATCTATACTTGGACCTCCATCCATCAGACCTCTTGTTGGAAAGCAAAAGTGCAGCCCCTCCCATCCGGAACAAGCAATTGGAGACAAGCATGGACCTTTCATTCCCAAAATACCAATTCAGAGTAATATTTTCCATGCTAATGACCAAAGCATAGGAATTTGGATATGCTTGAAGAAGATCTTTGGCAAGATCAATGGAAATCAAACCAGCACTGCAACCCATCCCACCTAGATTATAACTAATAATATTCCCTCTAAGCTTGTAATGATTAATCACCATTGCAGATAAAGATGGGGTTGGATTAAACAAACTACAATTGACAATCAAAATTCCTATGTCTTTAGGATTCAAACATGTTTTCTCAAAAAGCTGATCAATTGCACCAAACATCACAGCCTCTGCCTCTTTCCTAGCCTCTGCCATGCATGGATTAGGAGGAACTCTCAACACAGCTTCAGGAAGATAAGTAGACTCACCAAGACCAGACCTCTCAAGAATTTTCCTTTGAAACTCAAGGTTCTCCTCAGTGAAAGTACCAGTTAAAGTAGACCTTTCCATGAAAATCTGCCTGGGGCATTTCCTAGCATCATCTGGCTTGTAACATGAGAAATCAACAAGGTAAACCGGGCGAGGACGAGTAAGGAAATAGAGGGTTGATAAGAAAACAAGAAGGGCGGAGCATAGGACAACAGAAATCAGATTGAAACGAAGATGGTCCCAAAGATCATGGAGGTCTTCAAGAGAGAATGTAGAGAGTTGTGCAGCAATGACTACGGCAAGAGGGGTTAAAAATAGGTACATGCCATGAGTTATAAGGTAATGGTAACCAAGTTTGACATATTTCAGTTTCACAGACTGTTTGAAATCAGGAAGCTTGTTGTTGTTTGAAGGCGATTTTGGAATCAAGGGTGTCTTTAGATTGGAATCAGACATTCTTTCTTTTTTTTCTTTGGTTGGTGGGAATTTGACAAGATGGGTTGGTTTTGTTTCAAACAAATGAACAAAAGTCTACAGAAAGTTAAGAAATTTAGATGAAACAAGAACAATTGTGAAGAGGAGGGTGCATTTTTTTGAGTAAATTTATGATGAAGTAGAAATCCACCAAAAGACTGAGATTAGATGGTAATTCAGGTTGTCGAGAAAGGCTTTGTTTGAGGCAACAAAAATCAGATAATGCAGCTCTTAATAACTTTAAACATCCCTGAAAAAGTGGAAGAGAAAAGACCCTTTATCAGAAACAAGCTAAAAAAACAAACTTTAGCAGCTATACATAAGAAAAATGGTGATTTTTGGAATCTAGATTAGATCCAAAAAAAGGGACACTTTCAGGCATTAACAAAACAGAGAAAAGAGAGGAAATGTGGATACCCAGAAGAAAAACTAACCTTAGAATGTGATTTATATATAGCATGAGATTGCTCCTACTTCAGACTTTAGAAATCAATGAGAAAGTAGGAAGTACTCTGTAATTATGAATTTTGAGAATTGTGGTTTGAAAAACATCCGCTTTGGTAGTGGACTGAGAACGGCGGCCAAATGGGAATTTAACAGTTATTAAATGTAAACAAATACTACTAACAGGCTTAACT
The DNA here is from genome assembly GCA_001974805.1 of Corchorus capsularis. NCBI lineage: Eukaryota > Viridiplantae > Streptophyta > Magnoliopsida > Malvales > Malvaceae > Corchorus > Corchorus capsularis. The sequence continues at coordinate 17,587 of AWWV01008647.1, forward strand.
CAAGCTTGTTTGTTTGTCCAGTTAATTAATTTAATTAAGGTCCACTTTGAGTTTGAAACTAGTCAGTTTCTCTGATTTTGACACGTCAGAAACTTGTCGTCTCATCATTAAGCTCTTCTTCCTTCGTTGAGTTCATGTTTTTGAGTTTGCAAAAATAGATTTCGTCTGAAAAATGGAATCTTTTTATTTTACTATTCCGAAAGTATTGTCTATTTATTATTCATTCTTTTTGGTAGTTGAGGGCTTGAGGCTGCTGGGATCGAATTTAATCGATGAAATTAAGAATTATCACACAAATATTAAGATTGAAACTCAGATTTCTCTCGGGTGAATTCCAATCTCTAATCATCTTAGTTAATTATTAGGTGAAGAATTTAACGTCTCTACCAGAGGTGGAAGTCTCCCATTTTTTTTCCCTATACATCTTACTAAAATTTTAGTATGAAATCTCTCTCATTGAAATCTAAAAAATTTCTTTTATGAAATACCGAACCTTTATGGCAACTTCACCTTCTTCTATCTTTTAACCTATAAATTACCTTGAAGAGCACATGCAAATATGCAACGCATGTGCAATAGTTGTAGTTTATTACCCAAAAACTTGAGATTTTCATTTGGAATTTTATACGTCAAACGTTGTTAGCATTTGAAGAACTAGCAATTTGGCCAACAAAAAAAAACAGTAGTAAAGTTAAAACACTAAAAAATTAATAGGAATTTTAGGAATCACGAAAAGATCATTAGAGGATGAGTAAACGATAAAAAATTTTCTGCCAAAAAAAACGATAAAAATTCCAAGAGAGAAAATTGAAAAATCCGTTCAACCACTCAAAGTCCCCCAAAACAACAAAGAGCACGACTGTACTTAGATGGACCACTGTCATTACCAAAAGCAAAAGAACATGACACCAGACACCCCAGATCTCCCCCTTTCTCTGTCTGCAAATTTTTTTGTTGGACAACGTACTTTTTCTATATTTTGATGATTTGTATTACGTATATAACTTGATCTTCCATTCTTTTCAAATTCTGCTTAGCTTGCATTAGATATATATATGTATAATGTGCTTTGTTTTTCTGATTGAGGAAATTGATAATTATTAATTGAAATCCAAGGTTGGAAAGGAAATTACCAAAACAATAACATGAGAACTTTTGTAAAAATGATCCTTAGTCCTTACCCATTGAACCAATCCCTGCAGATCTTACCATTGAAAATTAAAAACTGTGTAATGGAATCTAGTGCGCAAATGTATAAAAACTTTGGGGGCGTAAAGAAAATGGAAAGGGGAAAGTAGACAAGCAAATGATACCAACCTATTGGGTTAAATTGGGTTAAATTAAAGGAACTCAATGCCTCTAAGTCCTAACTCCCAAGTAAGATCTCATACTTGAGTTTACTTGAGTTTTGTGAATAGGGAAAATATGGAAAATATAGACTAAAGAACTTCCTTCTATACAAAGTCCAACACGATTTGACTTTAGACTATTCGTGACTATTTAAAGTTTCATGCGACTCAACTCGAGAATAGAAAGGGGTTTGTAAAAAATAAGTAATTAAATATGATTATTATACAATACACTATCAGTCACAAGCGGGTTAAGAAATTGACAAATACACATTAATTTATTTTTTAAAATTCAAAACTATTCCTTAAAGTACACATGTCAACCCTTAACCCTATATAGTACGCTGAACTCTACCAATAGTGTATTGTATAATTTTCTAAATAAATAAAGGAGAGAAGCAAAAGATGAATGAAAGAAATAAAAAAGGGTAGATGTCGAAATAGAAAAACAGATCTAGATATATTTGCCAGGGGAAAAAGGGTAAATAAATCTGGTCCACTAACACCCTTACGTAATTGTTGATGCTTTAATTTCTGTGAATCACGTGCAAATCAAACAAACCAGTCTGGAATTTTACTTCTAAAAATATGTCAGAATCAGAGCTCTTTCAACTTTCTTTCAAGACCCATCCACCCAAGGTAAAATAAAAATCCATACATTTATGCATCATGTTATATTTAGTACAGATTTAGCGTGACAAGTGCATTTTATGGCAGAGAAACCAACCTCAATCAGCTCTGCCCTGCCTGGAAACAGAAAGAAGAAAAAGTCCAACTCGCTGGCTGGGGTAAAATGGCTCGTGAACGTCAATGCTCAATTTTGACAGCAAAGCCAAAGCCTAGCTAGTATACGACAGGTAAAACTGTAAAAGTAAAATAGAATATGCATGTCGAGAAAAGAGCAAAGATACCAGGAAATGGAGAAAACTTGCCAAATCTGCTAAGCATTCCACAAGAGTGCCCAAATTCACGGTCACATATTTCACATGGGTTAGAGCCTTGAGGGAAAGTAAAATTTTATTCCAGCTATAACTATTGGTGGGTAAAATGTAAGCCAGCCAGTTACTTCACACTAGATATTAGGAAGATTATGATGCAATAAACTAGGGAAAACTGGTAATATTTTTCTCATCTAAGCTTTAACAGATTGAAGAAATTAAAAATATCCAACTATAATCAATAAATAAATTCAATTATATTATGGACTATAATGGTAAAATACAGGAGAAAAGATGAGGCAAAACTGAACTATTGAGGGAGCTAATGTTACAACTTACAAACCAAATGCCAATGGGAAAACCTTTCTAGTTGTTATTGATGTCTTTCGTGAATGCCAACTCTGAAGCCAGTGCAATATGATCACTACCCCATTTCTGAACAAACAGAGAAAGTTATGCCTTTTACAAAGTGCAATCAAGTGAAATTAAAAACACCCCGTAGACTGGAACAAGGAGAAATTAAAATTGCCAACAGTTTTTGTACAAGTAGTTTACGCATTTATTGCATTTTTTCACGAATGATTATTTGAACTTAACCTCTTATTTTCTTTTATTTCTGTGGAAAGTCATTATTAATCCTAACTTCAGTTAATATCATTATATTTCCAAAAGCACTGCAGAATTTGATTGTAAAGTAGAGAAATAGAGCTTGCACTCAAACCAGATTTTCCGACCATACCTTTGTTGGGAAGCCCGGTGTCCATTGCATTGCATGTTTTGGAATTGGAGCGAGCACCCTAACAGTTTGGAGACCTTCAGAACGCCTGAAAGTCAGAGCAGCATAAATGATTTTATTACTTCCATGAGATATGTAAGTAGGGGCTAATATGAAAAGTTCCTTTAAGACATAAACCTATGTTAACGTGGTACAATAAGGAACAATGTATTGCTTGGATAACACATCTAAATCTCAGAGCATATGAGATATGACAACGAAGGGAGAGTAAGGCCCAAGATCAAAGTCTCAGCTCTCCATTAACTTCTTGGTGTGTACTAAAAACAAATGAAACAAAGGGCTGATGCAATATTATTCAGACACTAGAACCAAGCCTAGATCAAATTTCTCCACTATTTGAAGGAAAATCATAAGCAATGCTGCAACCTGACTCTTTCTTCCCTGTGTGACTCTCAAATATGTATATCAAAATCTAACAAAATAGGACCAGTAGTAGTACTTACCATATGTAATCAACAGTGCCCAAGAAACGCCTATTATAACTTGTAACGAGAGGCTCCCCATTTGAGTCTCTTGTCCCTGAAAACTCCTGCAAAAGTGTGGAAAAAAAATTCAAAAATACGAATTTATTTGATAGTCATTACTATTGCCAGATATCTAACCAATAAAAAGACTGAAAAAGTAAAGCTATCTACCTTGACTTCTGTATATGTACTTTTGAGCTGCAGAGAGTGTTGAATCAAATTGCAGTCCTCACTGCCAGTGGCAGTTGCTATTTCCATTGGGCTCCATACCGATGGATCATAAGTAACCTGCTCAACCTCAGGATCTTCAGGATCCAAGGGAGATGATATGTCATCCAGAACTTCATCACTTGGTAATTGAAACTGGGAGTTATGGGAACTTGAAAATTTGTTGGAAGAATGATCTAAATCTGATGTCACTGATTGACCGGAGTTTTCTGGATAGAGATCTTCATTACCATACAATGCAGCTACAAATGCATTATTGTCTTCATTAATGCTTCCACCTTCTACCATAGTTTCAGTAAGATCTTCAAGAGATAGATTATCCATTTTTCCTTCTACTTCAATATCAATGCCAGTAGAAAGACCTGAGAAGTCCACTTGACAAGGAACTGAAGGACTAACCCTATCCTTAACACCTGACTGCGATGACTGATTACCCGATCTCCCAGGAGGGGAAATTTCAACCGAATCAGGAGAATGAGTCTGGCATAACGACCTGGTTGAAGAAATCTCTGACTTGGAGGCATTCAAAAACTCAGGATCAGTACTTACCCTGTTAGAAAGGTCATCCATCACAATACCATCCAAGTCTGTGCCTTCATTAGAGTGGATGGTGACATCTGTGCCTCTATGCTCCATCTCAGTCACATCAGAGCATGCATTTTGAAGACAGGAATCATTGGAAGGAGCAAATCTTTGCATATCATCATCCATCTGATTTAAAGGAATTTTGCATTCACTGTAACAATGGCTTGAACTTTTCTCAGAGCAATCAACTGAAATGAAGGATGCTGACTCAGTTTCAGCTTTTGCAACATCTACTGCATTGTGAGGAATTTCTGTGGTCACTTCATCATGTTGTGCACTGCCAATGCCTTCCAATTGCAAATTGTTGCAGGATTTATCTGACAAATCCCGCATTGTATCACTGGACTGGGACAAGTTGTTTATAGAAGCATCTTTGATATTCTTATCGAGATTAATTTGTTTGTGTGTATCAGACTGAGAAGCATTCTTATCCATACCAGCTTCCTTGACATCTACAGTTACTGGAACCTGTACAGAACTATCCCCAGACTGAACCCTGTAATATAAATTGCATGCTTGTCATCTTCAACAATCAGCATCAGTGATGAGTCATTTTAGTATCAGACTGACACTTGTACAAAACTTACCCTGTATTATTAGTATTATTATATGGCCTTGGTGGAGGAGTAATTTGAGCAGAAGCTTGCCCTGATACCTTATCTCTGTCTACTCCTGATAGATCCAACTGCCAAATACATTATAATCGTCATCTTACTCAATCACACATGACCATGACAGAACTTTAAGAGATAGAAAGATGATTCTATTTACCTTTTGTTCTGAAATGAAGTTGTACAATGGACTCTGTTACAAAAACAAAAAATGGAAGCCGCAACTTATCAAAATCAGAGGGAGACAAATACAGAACAGACAAAAAATACTATGTTAATAGTGCTTAACAAAAGTTTGTTGCCAAAAAGAGAGAAAGGAAGGAGAGGGAGGGGGGGGGGGGGGGGTCTTAAAGTGTAAAAGAAGTGATAACCTTCGGAGTACAATTAAAATCCCCACAAAGAACCACCAGAGCATCATCCCAACTCTTTGAAACAGCATGAGCTCTTTCCAGGAGCCTCCTGACCTGCTTGAGGGAAATGTATGTATGGATGTTAAAGTAATTACTACCTTAAAAAACTGGTACTCAAGACTTGGGTAGAAATGCTGGACATGGGTATGTTCACCTTTTCCTAAGATTTTACTCGTATATAGAGCATCATAGCCTTATATCCCAGTTCCACTTTGACATGTCAGATATGAGTTTTATCAGCCAATTTAAGAAATAAAGACTCAAAGCAGAATAGCATGCAGGAATCAAAAATAAATTGAGGGAAGTGGCGATGAGAAAGAAGAAGAGGCATGTCTGTGCAGGGGGAGGTTGGAAAGGGAAGAAAAAGACAAGGATATATATACAGGCATTGTCACGGTAAAGAAGCAGAGACAGAGCTCATATGAATTTAGGTACCACAAGGTTAATTGGGTTGAGGCACACTGATATTTTCTTACTAAACCAGTCCAGGATCAACTTTTTCCAGAAATTTTGTAAACATGCGAGTACTAAGCAAGGCTGATCAATCAAACCAGAAGAGTACAGAAAGAGAGAGACTGCTCAAAAGTCAAAATCGGTCTTAAATTTCAAGCAAGTCAGAAAATATTAGATGGATCCAAAACCAATTCTAATCACATTAGATTGTTAGCACAAATTGGCAAAGGTATCTACAATTTTAATGTACAACGTCAAGAAGCAAGATAAGTTCTTCAAAATGTAAAATAAGTTATTAAGTGATGTGCAAGGATGAACTACTTGTCAATACCAAACTGACACAGAAAGAAAGATTTTGATAGATAATCCTCAGGTATAATAAAGTGCACGGTAAAAAAAAAACGCAAATATGCTCAAAGATTGATCCTTGAATTAAATTGGTGCAATCAGGAATTATGGCCTCGACAGAGGAGATGACAAGGGAAAAAAACCTTTAGCAAATGCTATGAATTGTTACATCCATCCACAGAGTAATAAAATGTTCATAAAAAACATAAATAACAAACTCCAGAAAATTAAATACCTGGCCAAGCTTAATTTCTCCTCTTTTTGGATTATACAGCACATGAATGTTACACACAACAACTTTATTCGCTGAGCTGCAAGTTAATGCTAATCTTTTAATAAAAATATTGAAATGATAAAAAAGGTCAACATGGAGTTTAACAGAAAGGTCTTATCCAATATAAGCAAAACACCCTAATACATAATATTACCTATTTTGGTGAATCCAACACATAATCTTAATAGAATTGTAATCAGAGATCGCAAGTACCAAATAAAAATGATGTTCTAAAAATGACTAAATCTTAACTCTTAGTTTTAGTGCACAATATATTTTGTTGCCTAGTACATATGATCTGAAGCTACACAATAGAGGTAGCACCCTCTGTTCCCAAGATTCAAATGAATCAAACAAACCTAAGACCTCCTTGGGGTGTCCACTGGTGGACTCAACTACTTAATATCTTGGAGTACTCTTTTACAAGATGATTTGATCTCAAGTATAAACTAGAAAAAATTACAGGATATTTTTGCATACATTTGACAGAAAAGCATTGAACAAGTTCAAACCACAAATTTTCTCTTATTACCTTTTCAATGGAGCAGCTTCATTTTCAGGGGTATTTTGTCTCAACAACTGCTGTGGCAACCAGAAATGCATGAAAATCAAGCATGGAATATAACCAGGAAAACACATACAAAAATGATGAAACACGGCCAAGAAAACCATATTAAATAGAAGTTCCACTCAAAATTGAACTAGAAAGGTGTAGTAGATACCTCAAGCACACATATCTGAGCAACATTATCCCGAAGTTCATGCTTATTGAACTCTATAGATTCTTCATGAAGCAACTTGAACCTAAAATAAAGATTATCAGATGAATTGTTGTACTATAGTGTCAGATGAAGTTTGTGATAAGGAGTAATATTGACGGCATCAAAGGGAGTTGTTACAACCTCCAAAGGGAAAACCAAAATCTTGAAACTGGTTAAAAGCCCACCAGGAAATACCAGGCAGCTTAACAATGCCAACTGGTAATTCAACCCTTGACTAATAATTTGTCAGCATGCAAGGGGTCACATATTTGACGTAGTTTTCCTAAGGTAGCTACTTAATTTTGCAATAGTGATGAATAAAATCGAGGAAAGTTTCTCAACATATATCAATGACTATTACAAGGAAACATAATTAAACAAAAAAAGAAAGAAAAGTGGCAAACCAGGAAATTTAGCAACTAAAAGACACAATAAAGAAGCAAGTAACCTATACCATGGAGCTTCAAATGACAAAATGCATAACTGCTGCAAAAAATTGATCTCAACTATCTTCTCCTTAAGATAAAGTACTTTATCTAGAATTCAGTCATTGGAGGTTTGCTTGCTTTCTACTTCTTGTATCCTTCTCTATCAGCTCTCTAAAGCTGTGTGAAGCAGGGTGCTACAAAGATCTGGAATCCAGTGACCTCCCGCAGATTTGGAAATTGAGCTCGCTTAGGTTATTTTGGTGCTACAATGGGAAAATGATTTCTTCTATGCTGCTTCGTCTAGCTTGCATTGGCTATATACATCATATTTGGCTATATCTCGTGATGTTTTAATCAAATAGCTGATAATATATGAGAGATGGATTCAATTCTTTCACTATTTTATTAGCAATCCTTGTACATGTGGAATTCTATTGGAGACGAGGAATTCATCATGTCTAAAACTAATACTGGATTTAGATTCTACTTATAGTGTACTTGAGTAGCAGGGTACCCTGCTTATTTGGATGAGAAGCAAAATTTCAATTATTCAAAGAAAGATAATCGATAAGACTCATAGAGCAAATAAATAGAGCATCAATTTTCCGGTGAAATAGATTAACCCTTGTGCTAGCCATATATGCTAATAAAGGGTGAAGGCATATTACCTAGATGTACGCCAAAAGATAGCACAACCATCAATTGCATTGCCAGTTCGCATCTGTAAAATGACCCAATATGTCAGAATTCTGTTCTCCAGGGCAAAGTTGTTCGCATGCTCTTCAGACAAAGCATCAAATGTCATAATTCTGATGCACGTACTGATTTATAGAAACAACAAAATTACATGTCAAATGTAAATGGAAAGAGCGAGTCGTAGCATCAATCGAATATGTGTCCCTCAAAATCATTTGAAAACATACCTTCCAAATGCCACTATATCCCCTGCATTTCAACTGCTCCTCCAAGTCTTGAAATTTATCAACCTCCTGAAAATCATAGTAAAAATAAACATACTAGTTTTTTTTTTTTTTTGGGCCAAAACATACTAGTTCAAGATTGCAAGAAAATATATCCACCCAAACACAGTCGCCACTTATATATCATTTATGTCAAAATTGTCAATATCATCACCTCAGGAAGGTACTTAAACTGAATATGAATGTATCAAACTAAAGAGGGAAGGAGAAAATATCCTAATGAGTTAGGACATGATAAAAGGCATAAATTTATTTTAAGATGGATACGGAAAAGTTGACCTGACCTCCTGGAAAGGCCCAAAGGAAACACCATATTTCAGAGCAGGTCATCATTGCAAGCTTTGGAATGGATGGGGTTGTGCTCACTGAGTGAAAGAAACAGGGTAACCCTAACAGATGAGCACGATGTGCTAAATGGAAAATAATACAAATCGCAGGGTGATATGTTGAGAAAAGTTGAAACCAGAGAGGGTAGCAGGAACGTGAACCACGCACATACATCCTAACATGACCGCATTTGCTAGAAAAATATAGTAGCTAACAGTCAACAGGGCATATGGCCAAAAAAAAAAAGTCAAGAGGGCACAATTGAGTCAACAATGACAGCATCTAACTGTGACACAATCTGTTCTTAAAATCACTAATAAATAAGCAGAAATGGTGGTGTTGGCAATATGCAGAAACTAAAATGAATCAGATAAACAAACACGGTAAAATAATGCTACTAGCTACAACTTGTAGCAAAAGCTTCTATCAACCATTTTCAAGTTAAAAATAGAATCAAATTACACAACTTCAACATTTCATTTGCATAAATTTTAACACTTCATTACACTTTTGAAATATAATAGAGAGCAACTGAATAACCTGAAAACACATAATATCTGCTGACCACAATCCAAGCTCAAATATCAAGTTCTTTTTTCTCCACTCCCAGTTCATCATATGATGAGGTATATGGTAGTAAAGATTCCGATGAGTACTAGCTAGGTAATCCGCCAATATATTATATGAAAGGACAATGAACCTCTCTGCAAATATATACACACGTTAACAAACTTCATGGAAGTTAAAGCAACCAATTGGACTACCTCTCAAATCTCAATTTGGTTTTTACTTTAAAAACTTATTTTCTGCTATTTGCTTAGCTTCCTCCAAAGTTTTGCTAAAGCCACCAAAAAGAAAAAAGACACTTGATCAAACTGAGGAACTGATTATTAATCAGCAATTTTGATTTTTCGTTTCAAGTATTGAAAGCAATAAAGAAATAGATATAAACATATGCGATACAAACAAATTACCAGAATGCGGAGGCGGTGGAGTTTTAGCGTACTCCCATTCCCGGTAATCCCAGGGCTTGGAATTACGTGGCCGAAAAGGACGAGCCGCTTGATTTTGGTCAAACGATTGGCGTGGCCGTTGATAACGGTTGTGCGAATGAAACGGAGGCGGCTGACGAAACTGCTGCTGGTTGTAGTTGTAAGGAGATGGAGGTCTAGGGTTGTAGCCGAATTGCTGAGGCTGAAAAGAACCTTGATTCGAGAAAGTTCCTCTCTGAATGCCGAGGTTCCCTTCTCGAACCGAATTTAAGTGCGAGTCTCCTGTAACTAGCTGGCCTCTTCCGCCGCTGTTGGCACGGTCGGAGAAGCCTCTGCGCCATTGACTGCGGCCACCTCGATACTGTTTGACAAGTTAGAAAATTGAAATGTCAGTACCACATAGTTGAAGATATAACATGTAAAGCAATGTGTTTTATTTAAGTGATAAAAGGAAGGTACGGGACGGCCAGAGGAGGACATGACGGCGGTGTTGGCGTAAGCGGTGGCAACAAGGAATTTCAGACGTAAAGAAGAATGAGGACGCCACATCGAGTGAAAGAGTTCCAGTGAAGCGGAACTGAAAGAACGGGGCTGAGGCCTCCTATGGTAAGAATGGTAAAATCAAGTTTTTCAGTCTTTTTCCTTTTTTGGCCTAGCAAGTTTCCCTTTGTTCATTCAAGTACACTATAGATTTGCTGCTTAAAAAACTGTCTCCAGATTGATCCTAAAAAAAAAAAAAAACTGTCTCCATAGTAGTAGTATCTTTCAAGTTTTACCTGCAACTTTCTTCTCTTTTTGTTTGGAAAAGGATCCTTTGTAAGTTCATAGTGTATGGAAGGGAAAATAACAGAGTCTAGTGCCAAAGAATAAAATAGATAACTTCATGAGACATAATAATAAATGGGGAAACTGCATTATTATTTTTATTTATTGATAATTGACAATTTGGTTCACATTTGGATTTGATAGTCAAACAATGGTAGAGCTAGACACTTTGACTAATCAAATCAACTATAACACCATTCTGCTAATGAACATTTTATGTTAGGCTTTGCAAAACAAAACAACCATCTTTAGCTCCTCTTCCAAATTTCTACATGTATTTGCAACTCCCATAACCTGTAGACAAATACAGAATGAAGAACATTAAAACCAAGTAATTGTTATTGTGCCAAAAAAAAACCAAGTAATTGTTATTTGAATTTTGAATTTTAGTGCTAATTTGACTTCCATTCATATAATTTTCTATATTTCTCTACACTCACAAGTCTTGGATAACATATTTCACTTACTTGGATCAGTAGTAGTGACTTGACCAGAGCCAGAAAAATCGCAGCTTGCAGTGCTGGCACCATGGGTTTGAAAGTAGGAATTCATCGCAAATGCCGCATGAGACTTGACAGTGTTGGGGTCATAGCATGGTCCACCAGGTTGAATTGGTTTACAGTCTACTTGCCCACATGCGTAATCTAAGTTTGCTTGCAGCTGAGCACTACTAGCGGCATCCTTTGGAATACAGAAATCCTTATTTGCTGGGGATGGATTAGGAGTTGGAGAAGACTAATACATACAAAGAATTAATATCAGTATTCAGTACAACCATTTAACTTAACATTTCTAAAAGCTTATAGTTCCATCAATACTATCGAATCATGTCTTCTTTCCAGATAATGGACAGTATAAGAGATCGTCAGTTAGACTAAACATACCTGCTCATGTCGTAGAAGTCCAACATTGTAAACAGGGGTGAAGTCAGTTTTAAACAATCCCCAGTACTTCTCATCAATTGGACCTATTTTCGCATTCTCGTTAAACAATGCAAACATGTATGTCTCGAAGCTGCGGTTTGGCATCAAAGGTGTTCCTTTGCCTGCAACAATTTCCTTGATCACATGGCTATTGTAGGAAATTGAATTTTCCATTGTGGCGAAAGGCCTGGTGGCATCTCCTTGAGTGGGCCAACCAGTCTCACCAATGGCAATTTCCACATCACCAAAGCCAAGGGCTTTCATGGCCATATAATTTGAGTCCATGAGAGCATCAAACATATTGGTGTATGTTTTTCTGGTGTACTTGTCATAGACTCCACGGTTTGTCTTGAAAAGAGCATAATTCAATCTTCTTGACAAGTCGGGGCTGAAGTAGGGATATGGATTGACCATGAAAGGTGATTTGGTCCGCTGATGAAATTGGAGTATGGGTGCAAAGAAGTTTTTGTCATAGAAACGCATCAAACTTGGTATAGTTTCACGTCGGAATATGTTAAGTGCATGAGCAGTTGTGACCTACTCAAAAAAGGAAAAAAGGTTAAGCAGGAGTTCAATTATAAGCAAAAATTGTTCAGGTGTGATGATCTGCATGAACATGTAACTTACAAATAAAAATGTTCTATTTCCTTAATTTGAGCAAATGGAAAATTGGCTCAAAGCAAGCAAGGAATTTCCATTGTCTATCTTATCAGTTAAGAACACAAAAAAATAATAAGTAAAGAATATTCATTGTTTTCATCTTAACACAATATTTCTTGAATTATCAGTTTTAAAGCAAGAATCAAAAAATATGTCCTTCGCTATGTTAAGAGCTACAAGAAACAACAATAATATGATTATCATTGTGTTCTAATATATAAGCTAAATATAACTTTTAACTTGATTTTATAATTAATTCACAGAACAATAATATTAAGAGAAAGAGCACAATAAATATTCATTTCATCTAATTACCTTGATATCTGGCATTCCAGCTTTAACCAAAGCATAATGAAGACTATTCATTGCCGGCACAAGGTTGTTAATCCAATCAGTGTTTTTCGAAAATAAGACTTCACTACCAACGCAGACGTATTTGAACTTTGTCTGGGGATGAAATGGGCTGATGTGTTCAGCAACCCATCTCATTGCTGCATCATTATTGGTAAGAGCAGGAATATCACCATTGCCAACTGTGACGGTAACCGAAATGCCGGTGTTTGCAAAGGCTTTGATGACATCAGGATTAGTATCATATATTTTGACACTGTCGAAAATGGTCCGGGTTTTAATGAAGTTGGCAACCGCATAGGGAGAAGGAAGGTTGTCTGCAGCCATGCCATAGTTCACACCGATGGCGGTGGTGGTGGTGAAGAGGTGGAGGAAGGTGGTGAGAAGGAGGAAGATGGTAGTCATGGCTATGAAAGCTAATGGAAAAACCTCTCTTGGATTTTGGTTATAACAGAGGGGTGAGGATTGGTATGTGTCCAATATATAGCTATATAGTTAAGATTTAGGAAGATTAAATAATAAGAAAAGCTAGATTCTTGCGAGAAAGAATTTTCCTAGATGACTAGACAATAAGAAAAGACAGGTTCTTAAGTAAACCACTTCTAACTTAACTTTGGTCTCTGAACTTCACGCTTCCCTTGCAACCTGTTTGAGAAGAAGACACCAACTTGTCAGGACCGGTATGTAACGGCAATTTCCAATTACCTTTAAGAAAATAACGGAGAAAGAAGAACACTTTTTTTTTTTTTGCAATAGAACACTTTTATCATTTACTATAATGCCAAAACCTGGGTTAAAGCACATTCTGAGGGAAAATGCCAGCAAGTTGGCACAGGTGAAGAGTAATTAAGGTTCCAAAAAGGTATCCATAAAAAAAAAGTTCCAAAAAAGGAACACAGTGAAACTAAATGGAGCAAAAATGAGATTGTCAAAGTAATTGAAAAATAAACAGTAATAACATTCAAAAACCAGAGTAAAAAACAAAAAACACACACAAGTAGCCATATTTTATTGAAGAAATCAAGTATAACTACTATTCGTTAAAGTCATAATAAAAGAAACCCAGTAGACAAAACAAAGATTTAATGAACTCAAGCCAAAATAAAACAAAGATTTAATGATTAAAATATATCCCACTTAAAAGAACAAAAAAAAAAGAGTAAAGTCTCATAGGAGCAAGCAAAGAGAGAGACATACATACAGCCGAAGAGCCAGGAAATGAAGCAAAATAACAAGGAAAAACACTCATTATTGTTATTAAACTGATTGAAATCAATAAGAAGGAAATCTTAACTAGGTAAAAAAGTTTGAGCAAAGCAGCAACTTACATGAAACTATCAGTCAGCAGCAGCAGAAACCCGTCTCTGTTGCAGAAAGATGGTTACTCGCAACCAGCTCAAAGAGGTGGTGAAGATGGAGGAGAAAGAGATGGGAAATGTGAATGAAGATTTGGGCTTTGGGTTTTTTCGTTTTTTATTGAAAGGTAAAGGTTTGCATCAGAAAAGAAAGCGAGTGAGAGACAGTAAAGTGGAGGACAGAAGTCAGAAAGAGAGAGGGATTTGGAGTTGTGTTTTGTCTTGGAACATTCAACAAGATTTGAGAGAATATATATATAGGTGACGTGGGGAAGCCTGAAAGTGAAAATGCCCAAAAAATATGAAAAGTTGAACGTTACATTTTGGATTTGGAGAACAAAGGTTGGCCCCCACTGCCAGGAGGGATTACCATAACAAAACAAAGAAAATTTAAAGAAGATGCTTATCTTTGGGCAGTTACATTGTTAAATTGGAAAGCAGTGCTACTGCTAAGGCAACAATAAATTGGAAAGTATAATAATACACTAAGCACCAATAAATTTTGGGAATTAATTTAGTAATAAATGTTTACACAATTACAAACTAAAATTATGTGTTTTAACCTTGTTTTAATAAACTATAAGATATAGATATATCCTTTATAGGGATTTTTAGATAAACTAAATATCCAAATTCTTTAAAAAAAAAAAGATATATCCACATTGCCTATAGGCACTGGTTAGCAAATTTTTTTTTTTAATAATTTCATAAGCTCCTAACTAACATCGTATACCGGAATCATGGAATGTTGGTTTTTAATACCGTTTCATAAAAAATGACCGCTCAAATTTATATTTGAGAAAATGTTTGATAAGATCTGCCTATAAAACCTTATTTTTACATCCTCCAATAATAAAATACCACGTCATAAAATTTGAGTTTTATATAGAGGGCGGCTTGCTAGGATTTGGAGATGATCCGACAGCCGAGATTGATTCCCTCCTGATTCATCTTGATCTTCTGAATTCAAATTTTGATACAAATCCCTTAAATCAGGGAAATCCTAACCAACCCAATCAGCCACTTAATCAGCACGTTTTGACCCTTTAAATGTGATAATTATCACATTTAATTACTAAAACTTCGAAATTAGGAAGGTTCCAAAGCTCGGTGCAGCGAAAAGGGGTGAAAAACCAAGTGCAACGAAGCAGAATTGTGCAGAAATCACTTCCGAATGCCATGAACTCTGATTCTTCATCACTTGAACATTAAATTATGCTCAACATAATGCCACTAAGCTCACATTTAAGTATCATCAAAATCGAGTCAAGGAAATGGCTTAAACCGAGCTTAATTAGCCATAATGTCCTTAATTGAAAACTGAGTAAAAGTTACGAAAGGTGGCAAATATGGCTTGGTTCTTCCATATAGCTTATATAACTCATGTAATTCAAGTTTCAAAGCTAATGGTGAAATCGCCATGCTTAATTGGTCCCGAGATTGGATTCTGTCCTTAATTGCAAAAAATGCAAGTTTTCCTCCGAGCTCGGAATGAGCTGAAATTTAGACAGAGTGTTTTCAATGACATTTTGAACAACTTTAATAAAGGATGTTACCCCAAATTCCTTCATCTTCATCTTTGATTTCGAAGCCCTAATTCCATTTACCTATTGAAAACTATTAAGAGTTTAACCCGGGAAGACTTGAATCCAGATTTAGAGGCATGGGTCGGCCTGACCCAATTTACATAGTAAATGGGGCGGCCCAAATATGTTTTCAATATAATTTACTTAATTTCCATAATTCAATTACTTAAATTATGAAAAATTAAGGTTTTTAAATCAAAAATCAATCTTTTTCCTAATTGACTTTGGCCTAGGGTGGATTAAATCCAACCATCCATAGGACTTTTTGGAGTAAATTTCAGCCCTTGATCTTGTATCAACATGTGCATTTACCATTTTACCCAAAATGTAAATTATGGTATAAACAGTAAGACCAGAAGATGTGCATACATCCTCTATCTCCTCTTTGGTTAGGCAGTAACCTTGCAAAGCCCTCTGGAACAAAGGAAACAAATGAATCTACTTTGGCGAAAAAGAAAAATTCAAGTCCATGGTACATAACAAAGCAACCATCTCTATTGTAATCATATTTCCAAAGATATAGACATCGTTAAATAGAAGATGAACAAAAAAAAATCTGATGATTAATGAAAATTGCAAAGTTATGGAAACTGGAAAGGCAAGAACCAGGTCTGCGAGCTGCTAGTACTATAACATCAATATGTATATGGGCTCTATAGTTTACACATTAAAGAAGAATTTAACAAAAGTGAAATGGTAGAAATGGAGTTGTAAAATGCAGCAATATGTACATGGTTGTGAAAATTTGGGCAAGTCTGCCAAACAAAAGAAGAAAATTAATCTACTACAATTTTTAAATGTTCGAAAGATATTAAGAGCATCATGTTTTACCTCTCTCAAAGGTCTTACTATCCACCGCTAATTTCAGCAAACTGAAAATAAACAACAGAAGTGAGGTGACTATTTAATTGATAATGTTGAGGCCAAATAATGTCGAGGCTTCAATATCGAGTTCCGAGTAGCCTGCAAGAGAGTAAACCGTCAGAAAGGGTCCCCGGGGATGCCGGAGGGACCTCCTCCAACGGTCAAATCAGTGAGGGGTCCTCTTTAGTGTAGTCAGAGTTGGAGAGTCTAAGCATGTATGTGAGCTTGTGCTCTCTCATCATATGTTATGTTCTCAATTTATGAGCCATACCTTGGCTATATATATACCTTGTATAAGGCTTGGGCCTTAGATGGGCCTCTGTGGCTAATGAGCCTGATTAGGCCTTTGGGCCTGTTTATATTATGCTCAACAATTGCCCCCCAGCTGTCGAAACGTTCGGGTCCGGGGAACCCTGCCGAAACGACTTGAAAAGAGGAGTCGCCACTAATCTTTTTTCTAAGGTGTGATTAGCCACCTAATGACCTCCTAAGCCTAGTTAAATCCAAAACTCGACATTGGACCCACTAAACTTAAAGTCCGGTCTTCCAACCTAAATCTAGGTTCGGGAGTCTGTTACATTTGGGGAAGGATCAACACCCCCAAATGCCCGTCAAATGACGGTACTTCTAAACTAAACTAAAATCTAGTGGGTCTAAATAAAAACGGTTGCTTTGACCCTAATCTTGATTATTAATAGAAAGTGTTATAAAAGAAAAAGAAAAATCATTTTTCAAAACAAGTTTAAATGTCAAGAGTTTTGAAGAATACAATTGAACGTTCGTCGATTGATTCCTCTTTTAACTCCCTTTCACTGTTTGTTCCCTTGTTGAGTCTCCTACACCGGGAAAAGATTTTAAAAATGCTGTGTCAAAACTCATTTTTTTGTCATTTTTAATTTTTCAAGAAATAAACTAGTTGATTTTACTAACTTGCCAAAAATCTTATTATTAGAAAAAAAAACCACCTTTAAATTAAAGTTTTAATTTTCGAATTAAGATTAGCTCAAAAGATTTGATTATCTACTTTTGAATTAATTTTAATCTAATAATCAAATCTTTAAACCAAAGACTTGATTTTTCAAATTAAGATTAATCCAAAAGGATTTACTGATCGATTTCCAAACTAATCTTAATCCAAAATCGAACCTTTAATTTAAAGGTTTTACCTTTTAGTCAATTTTGAAAATGCTTACCTTGAAAACTCTTGAATTATCATTTTTTATTTTTTTTGAAAACTGAATAAGAGAACATAATTAAAACCATTTTTGAAAAAAAAAACACTTTTTATTACATCTTTTAATTTTCTGATTTTTCCATTTTTTCTTTTCCTTTCTTTTTTGCATTTTCCTTCAAATTTGACCTAAATATTACTAATGCATGTATGAAATGATGAATGCAAAGTCTAGTTTATTTAGCTGATTAATAAAAAGGAGTTTACTTAAATTGACTTTCACGAACCTAGTCCCGCCCTCCAGGGATATTCGTGAAAACCAATCAATCTCGAAGCGAAACCTCGAGAGGTTGTGCTCCTGCACCTTTACCCGAGATTTACCCGTCATAGTTAAAAACGCCTCTTTATTAATCGAAATTTATAATTGTGGCATAAAATGCAAACAGTTATAATTAATGACAAACCACAAAACAAGAATTGAAACGCAAATTCCCACTTGACCCAAAAACAAAACTAGCAGTTGGGGCATCGAGGATCACCTCCATGATGGGCTTGGACTGAACTGGGCCTTGAACAACAATTTCAATTAGCCCACTTTCTCTATATAAATTCTCCTCCGCCCTGCCTAACAGTGTTTCTTATTATCTTGCTGCAGATGTTGGCACGCAATATCCCATGACAACTCCCAAACGAGCAGCACAAAAACGCGCTCCTTCAAAATAGTTGGGACTGCCCCCTCAATCTGATAAACACTCCACGTTTCTTGCAACCTCAACTGACCAACAAGCTCCATGTCAGAAATTAAAAAATAGTTTTAATTTCTTAATAATTGGATGAGTTAGGCTTAGATTAAGATTAAATAGATTTAATTAGAATCAATTAGCTTAGATAATTTGCGTACATGTTTAATTAATTGTTAAGTCCCACTATATTTGTTAACATGGCAAATTTTTGCTGACGTGGCTTTTCTACGTTAGAGCTCATGTCAACCAACCAGTGTCAATGCCCTTATGGATGAGCATGGACAATAGGATGTGGATTTATTGAATGAGTTGTTTTATGAAGATGATGTTGCTAGGATTCGATGAATTCCATTGCACTTTATATGTTATTATGATAGATTGATTTGGAATGGTGCTTCTAATGGCTAATTTACAGTAAAAGGCGGGTATCATGTGGCTCGAAAAGTGCTTGGCAGAGAGAAGAACAATAGAGAGTTGCGCTCCCCAGTTTGGAAGTTAATTTGGGGTGCACTTGTTTTACCAATGGTTAGATTCTTTATGTGGCGTTTGGTATGGAGTATTTTTCCTGCGAAGTCATTATTGATTCAACGAGGGGTGGCGATAAATGACTACTGTAACGTTTTTGGTGGACTGGAATCTTCTCTCTTCCATGTTTTCTTTGAATGTTCTTTTGGCCGAAGGGTGTGGCAATTGACTTTTGTCTCTGCTTCCTTGTCAAAGCACGACAACTAGGATCTTTGGAGTTAGTTTGTTTCTTATTATGGTTAAATTGGAGTAATCGAACACTTGTCTTCATGATCATATTTGCAAGACTCCGGCTGCATTAGCCACCATGGCGACGAGGTTAGTTAGTGAGGTGGAAGCTGCTAATAGGCATGATGAGAATGTGACACATAACAGGCTGAATCCAGTTTGGGTTCCTCCTCCTGCAGGATGTGTTAATATTAATACGGATGCGGCGTATAATGCTTGTACCAGGGAAGCTAGTCTAGGCGTAGCAATTAGAGATGCAAATGGGATGGTACTTCTTAGTGCAACAACGAGGATCGATAATGTACCAGATTCCCTTTTTGCTGAGGCCTATGCGTTGCAGTATGGAGTTTTGCTAGCTTGGTCAAATGGTTTCACTTCTTGTGTTTTTGAAAGTGATTCCCTCTTAGTGATTAGGATGATTAGTAGTCTTTCACTGGTCTTTTGGGCAGGTGAAGTAGTGATAGTTGAAATTAGAGAGTTTAGTGCACAGTTTGTTAATTGTTCCTTTCTTTATGTTAATAGAAATGCGAATAGATTGGCACATAATTTAGCTAGAGTTCATTGTAATGTCGGAGTAAGTTATGTCTGGTGTGGAGTCTCTCTACACGTTTGTAATCCAGATTGCTGATTTTTATCAATGATAATACTTCGGAGTTTTCTAAAAAAAAAAAAAAATTCAATGTTAGTACAAATCTAAGATGTGGTGATCTCATAAATCTTCGACTTAATGAGTAAAAAGGCCCCTAACTTATACAGAACCGTCAAATAAGTCTCTAAACTTTTATTTTGGCCAAATAAGCCCCTGAACTCTTAAAAGAAATCCAAATAAGCCCTATTGCTAAGACTAAATGCTCAAATAAGGACTAAACCTTTCAAGATTTTCTCAAATAAGGATCAAAATACACAATTC
>AWWV01008648.1:0-35674 GCA_001974805.1 Corchorus capsularis
AAATACACAATTTCAACAAATTAGAAAACATAATATTTTTTTACAAATTGGATATAATATAAGTTAATACTAGTGTGTGAGATAGATATGTAAATTGAAAAGCACACGATAATTTTATATCATATTAGGTTTAATGAATTTATTTTAATTAATTGGGTTTGATTTTTAATTAACATCATAATATCATTTTTCTATCAAATTTAATGTATATGCATGAGAAGCATTGGTTTTCATTTAAGGATTCCCTAATTTGTAAAAATTTGCTAAGTATGTGTTCTAATTTGTTGGAATTGTGTATTTTGATCCTTATTTGAGAAAATCTTGAAACGTTTAGTTCTTATTTGAACATTTAGCCTTGACAACATGGCTTATTTGGCTTTTTAAGAGTTCGGAGGCTTATTTAGGCAAATTAAAAGTTCAAGGGCTTATTTGACGGTTCGGTATAAATTCAGGGGCGCTTTTGCTCATTAAGCCATAAATCTTCTGGCCAAAAAACAAAGATCTCGTAAATCTAAAACTAAGGCCCTGTTTGGTACACCGGTGAGATCGGTTCGGTGGAGTAAAATTGGTTACTGTACGGGTTAGATTTGTTACTGTACAGATGAGAATATTCTCGGTGGCTGTAAAATATGTGTTTAATGGATGCCAACTGATCCCACCCTAAAGAATGTTTAATAGGCGTTTGGGCCACTAACCGACCCAATCAACCCAAACGGTGCACCAAACGGCGCCTAAGATGGTTACGCCGTGCGGTACCAAAGGAAAAAGAATCTAAGATGGGGCTATTGTATGATACCCCATCCATTTTGTTTTGCAAAGAACACACGGGATTCACACCGTGGATTTTCCCACCTTGATATTCAACGGTCTAGATCAATCCATCCAACTTCCTCATCTACATTTCACTTCCCGCAAATCGTAACTCCTCCCAACAACAACCAAACAGAGAACGAAGAAAGACCAAAGCAAGCAAAACACGAAAACGATGTCGTTGTGTTGCTCCTTGTCAACTGCAAACTCGGTGTCTCTCTTCTCCAAAAAATCTAAAATTTTCAGCCATGGCTGCTTCATCAGAGCCTCTTCTTCCTCTTCCTCTTCTTCTTCTTCTTCGGCTGACGTCCCTGATTTCCTCTCTGCTGATTGGTATTTCTCCCAATTACTAAAACT
The DNA here is from genome assembly GCA_001974805.1 of Corchorus capsularis. Lineage (NCBI taxonomy): Eukaryota > Viridiplantae > Streptophyta > Magnoliopsida > Malvales > Malvaceae > Corchorus > Corchorus capsularis. Next base: position 1,168 of record AWWV01008648.1, read on the forward strand.
TTTTAATTTCTCCAGAAAAAAAGATACTGTATTTTTCACTTAAAACAAATAATAATGATTCAGGATTTTATTTCTTCAATTTCAGGCTTGAATCTAGAAGGAAAAGGCCTTTTGGTCCTAGGCTAAATGTAAGTTCTTGAAATAATTCAATCCTATACTTCTAGGCAAATGAATTTCCACTGATTGTCCTTTTTCTAATTGCCTCTTATTAATCTAACTTAGTCGTTAATGATTATGCATTTTTGCTATCTAAAATTAACTTCGATTTAATTAAATTTTAATTCTTGCTCAAGAATGATTTTACTATTTGCAAAAGCAATTGTAACGAAATTAACAGCCATAGCAGTGACTAAGTAAAAACTCTTTGTATAGTTTAGTGCAGAAGAAGCAGTCCAACACCAACTTGATGCATTGAAGTACAATGACCAACCTCGACAAGATTATGGAATTGAGGTTATGTACAGGGTAATTACAATACTAAACCATTTTGCAGGGATTTTTTTTTTTGTTTTTAAATCTATTGGTTTTGGTGTGTGTTTTTTTGCTGCATATCTTTGGCTAATAAAGGGAGGGATGTATGTTTCTTAAACTTTTCTTTTGATAGTTTGCTGGATTTGATCCTTTCGAAAGGTCTACATACTTCGGACCCTTCTTTGATCTAGGACAGGTCAGACAACTATGATTCTTCCCAAGTTTTAGAATTTTTGGTGCTGTAGATACTGATGCTCTTTCATTTCACTGCAGTTTGAACGGTTTAGGCGAATTTTTCACCATTCAACTTATCGAGTATTGCTTGGTCACAGGGAGAGGAAGGTCTTGAGCAGTTTGTTTGTTAAAGAGGTATTGGATTGATTTTAATTGCTCCATTTCAGTGATTAATCATCTGATGATTCCCATGTTTGTTATTAATGTTTTTCTAACCACATGCTATTGTCCTTTTGAACTGTGGAGTAGAACCGATTCAAACAACGGGTTTGGATACTTGGAAGTCGCCCAGAGGAGGAAGAAACATTTGAATTTACAATGGTGCAGGTTTGTCATTGAATTTTGTTCTAGTCATCTTTACTTCTTCCTAGGGAATAATAATAGTGAATGAACTATAACACATTCGTATATCTGGTTTTTAAAGGGCAACAGTTTGTGAGAAAATTTTTAAACCGTCTGATTGAATTAAATCTTTCAAAGTTTATTCTATTTAGTAGGAAAAAAAGCCTTCTGCTTGTTTTCTTATCTTTAGTTGTACAAAATATAGTATATTTAAGAGTTTGAATTGAAAGAAGTAATAATTTTTGTGTTTATGAGCAAGCCAGTGTCTCAATTATTGCAGCATTGAAGTAGTTTTCATTGTCATGGTCAATGTTTTGTGCTTCTTTCATGTCTCATTTGTTCTGCATTTTGTTAACTCTGATTATCAAAAATCTTGAAGAAAGGAGAGGGAAATTAGAGAGGGGGTGTGGGGGTAGTTTATTTTAAATATTATGATTATAATATGCAGTCAATTAAGCTAAGAAAATATCTTTTTGATTTTTAGATGCAAAAGTATGGGAGATTCTAATCATTTGCTGATAGTAAACTGAGGAATCTCACTTTTAATTAGAAATTACAAGTAAAACACTTTGCTTTATTCCTATATATTAATTAGTAGCTTGTTATTTGCAGAGGATTGGCGGTTCATGGGACGGTTATTGGTTAACAGAGAGTTTACATCATGATGGAGATGCATTTTCTGGCGGTTTGGCTTATTGAGAACATTCGATGCTGCTGGTCTCTGAATTACTCGCCATCTCCACATTCATGTACATAGTGCAATAAATCATCACCGACATTATAATGACACCTTGTCAAACTCTGTAAATCTGAACCTGTATATATAATATGTAAAGTATAGAGGTTAGGAGCTGCAGAATTGTGCTCCTTATCTAAATGTCGATATAATGCTTCTTCTTTCTTTCTACAGCCTTCTTCTTGCCTACTACTCTTTTCTTAGTTTATTGAATTATTGCACCGCCATCATATATATACTACACAGCCTCTTTAAAATACAGGTAGAGTGCAAATTCAAGTGGTAATTACATTAATCAATTCAGATTCTTGAGTGACACATAAGATAGCATATTAGCCAGAACACTGTATATTGAGTTGAAGCTTGTTCATTTCAAAGAAGGGGGAAAAAAAAGAAAAGAGAGAACATTTTGAAGAATGTTTTCTTTTTTAACCCCCTCCCCCAGAGCCATGAATTAGTGTTTTTAAGAAGTATCCTTTGCGGTTGACAACTGAATTCTCTTCCCAAGTTTCCTTCATCGACCCCAAGTTTCCTTTATCACAACCTAGAAAGAACCATCAAACCCCGTAAGAATTCAAGATCAACATCCATAAAACATCTACAAAGTGTCAGTGAGACCACTTGTAAGGTCTTATTAATCCAAAATTAGGATAGTACCTACCCAATTTGTAACTCCATATAGAGATTAATGACCTGAGTATGCCACATATAAATAAATTAATGAAAATGGCACTTGCAAAATGAAGAAGGCAAGCCAATTTCATTGTATTGGATTTTCTTTCTATGGCTTGCTTGGCGTGGTAGATTGGTGACAAATGTTATGCGAGCCTCTTGGGGAACTGGTATTGATGCGAGGTGTCATGTTTGTAATTCTCAACCCGAAGATGTTTTGCATGTGCTGCGTGATTGTGAGGCAACAATGGTAATATGGAAGTCTCTGATTCCAAGCAGATTATGGGATGAGTTCTTTAGTTTGGGGTTAACTGATTGGTTATTAAGTAACTTGGATATGAGAAAGCTGGAGCGGAAAAAGGTTGTCATTTTTGCCACTGCTACATGGCGTATTTGGTCCAAAAGATGTAATGCTATTTTTAATGAAGGTGAGATATGGGGTTCTGATTATGATATGTTGCGGAATATATATACCACATCTAAAGAAATCTTAGAGGCATGGGTTCAGCCAGTTTCGGGGAGTAGGGGTGACAAGTTGATCCACTGGTCTCCTCCGTCGGAACAAGAAGTAAAGTTAAACACTGATGGGGCGTCACGTGGTAATCCAGGATTAGCTGGTGCTGGAGGAGTGATCCGAGATTCGACTGGGAAATGGCTTGTGGGATATGCGGCGCATCTAGGAGTGATATCGAATCTTGCTGCAGAGCTCCATGCGCTACGTTTGGGCTTGCTTTTGGCTTGGGATGAAGGTCACCGGAGGGTAATTTGTGAGATGGATGCGATGACAATGTTAGATCTTATACACTCTGGTGATGTTTCCCTACACCCACTAGGAGCTTTGATATCTGATGTTCGTGCACTTCTGACTCGAGAATGGTCATATACTTGCCAGCATACACTTCGAGAGGGCAATTTTTGTGCTGATATTCTGTCTAAGCTAGGATGTGATTTGGAAGATGAATATGAAGTGCCTTCCCTAGGGGCTTCAGTATGACTTAATTTATTTTTTTTGTTTCGGTTTTAACCAAAAAAAAAAAAAGGTATCACAATAGCTTGGGATAATAATCTGTACTGTAGCTAGATCAATTGCACCAAATTCAAACTAAATATAAAGAGAGAAGTAGTAGGATTGCAACTTGTTTAGAGCCAACAAGGCGACAACAAATGCTTAGTTCTACAACTAAACCAATGAAAATAACAAAATTTCAGCTCATCATATAAAGTACACAATTTAACAACCGTTCAGCCATAATTCATGTCGCTAGCATTACTGCATTCTTCCTCATTATCAGAATAATCCCAGTATAAGAATTAATAAAATTCAATAAGACAACCATAACTAAATAACTCCTCGCTTGAACTGTTATTTCTTCACTTGAGATGGAGTGATGAACTTGGTGAGAACAAAGCAGTCAGGAGGGTCAATGTTTGTATAATAATTCTTGATTGTCTCGGTGATTTCAAATCCAAATTTCTTATAAAAGTTGATGGCATCTTCATTGTTTGTCTGAACATGCAAGTAAATCTCTGGTATGTGTTGCTTTGAACAGAGATCAAGAACATGGTTCAATAGCTTTGTACCTGCATAAGCCCCAGACATTAAGCCAAAAAAGAAGAAAAGATATAAGGTTTTTAACAAACTATGCTTTATTATTCAGAATCAAGGGGAAAAGAATTTCTGTAAAACATGTTTAGGCCAGCTACTTCTATTTCATCTTCAATGCTATTAACTTCAAAATGGATCTCACATAAGAACAACTACTATGCTGCTTAGTGAACATGCGAGAAACTAGAGGCTGAAGGGGAAGGGCAAGTTGACCCTTCTCAGATTATAGGTACTCAAATTCATCGAGAAAGAAACTAAGTCTTTGTCACCAACAAACCATTTAACTTGGTGATTGTGGCAGGGTCCTTTTAGTTTCATATGGCAAGTTTCTCAACCATCACATCTATTACTCTATTATGATAGTTAACCATCCAAAGCATCAACAAAAATAATCAGAAACTTGGACCAATTTAAATTTACTTAGCATAAATAAAGGTTTCTTTATTGATTCCCTTGCAAGGTCTACAGCAGTAGAAAAAAATGCTAATCTACTCACCAATGCCCAGCCCACGGTATGGTGCTAAAACACCCAATGTCATGATATAAACACGGACAGCCCCACCTTCCTTTTTCTCCAGCCGGCAAGCAATCGATCCAACACAGATGTCACTGTAATAAGCTGAGTTAGCAAGCAAAAGATTGATCGTTAGAATAATTTATGGATAGTAAGACTGCTCCAATATGCATTAATCACATGAACTATTAGTGTGTCTGGTGGGTGTGTGACACCACACAGAATAAGTTCTAAGAGCATCCAATAGTAATTAAAGATCATGAATTTGCATTTTTCTCACCATCAATACACCGTAATAAAATTAACAACAAAACATTATTTCATATCTTAAAGGCATCGTAACAAAGACATCACAATCACAATCACAATCACAAACATGTTCAGCAAATTTCATAACAATATCAATTCCAAAAAGAATATAACAACTTATATTTAATCCAATAAAGATCTCTGAGCTTGACTTAAAGATTAAGGAGAACATTAAACATATGAAAATTAATATAAAAGAAGGAAATGATGCAATTATTCTTCTCCAATAATCAACAGGTTTGAAAATGTTTACAGTTCCAGCAGACGGATAAAGACCATCAAGCTCAATAAGCAACTTCCTCCTATACAACACAAAAAATTTCAGAACCAGAAAGCATATAGTATGGGATTTTATGACTTTCTGAAGTTCTCCAGAAAGTCTATTGACAGCTACTACCTAGAAACTAAGCAAAGAAGGATAAGGATGGTTGTATTAACACTTGATATATAACATGTGCAGGAAGATAGAAGAGAGAGTTGATTGGACCAATCAAGATTGACAATATCTTTGAGTCTTGAGCATCACAAGGACAGTAGAAGAAGTTAGAATGTGTTTGTGGGGTAATGGAAAGAACATGTTGGATTGTGATGAAGAAGACAAATGATAAGACCAGTGACTCCCGCTTCTTAAGCTCAATTACTCTAAGAATACAGAACAAAAAAACAATCTCAAATGCAGCGGAAGACATAATTAGACAAAAGCAGTTCAAATCTAAGTTATCTAACCTGGAAGAATTTAATGCAACACCCAATTTGCTTTCAACAAGAATAATATAGGATGAAACATGGAACAGAATACACCCTTATAGCCACTCAACTGATAATTCCCCTCAAAAGTTGCACGGAACAATCAAACATTTAAGACTCCTGCTTCAAGACTGTCCAACTTTTATTACACTAAACTTCAGTTATAGGCTTTCGTCTTGGGTCTTCAGAGTAGGAATAAGTCCACTAGAGTCTATACTATATAACCGAACCACTTATCAACCACTCGTCAATTATCAATGCAGATCAAACTGACCCCTCAAACCAACATTTTGCAATCCAAAGAACTAAAACCCTTAAAACAAAAGCAGAAGTCCATACCAATAAAACAATCATCATATATATACAAAAGAAAAACAATAAACTCCCCGTAGATAGTATATTACTAGTAAAAAGAAATGAAAAGGACAAAAAAAATGGAATTTAAATAGATGAATTCACATTGGTATTAAGCGAAAGTAATGAAAACCCAGAAAAAAAAATAGGCAAGAACATAAAGGGGAAAAGCAGGAAAAAGGGAAACAGAGGAACAGACCAAGCTTGGTGAATTCGCCAGAAGCGAGGGCATCGGCATAGTACTTGTCGTTGTAACGAATAGGGAAGAGAGCAGTGTTGAGCTTCTTGAGCTGCATCACGTTCTTGTCCCTCACTCCATCTAATGATATTGCTACTTCTCGCCCAGCCCCCATTTCTCTCTTTTGACTCTACCTTCAATGGAATTCGCAGAGGGCACAGAAAGAAATAACAATGGTGGAACCGAAGAGATTGTACGGACAGGGTTAGATTTCTTTGTGTTTTTATTTATTTTTTCTGTGCAGGAGGATGGAGGCAGGCTTTTATGACAAGACAAAGATTGGGGAATCGGGGAGATGAAATTTGCCGAACTTTTCCTCCATCCCTTGGTTTCAATGAAAATTCAGCCCAAATTAGGGTTTTTGTTCTCGCGGCCTACCTTTGAAATTTGGGTTTTGGGGTTCAAATGAGAAAAGGCCAGCCCAAGCCTTCCCTTAAGAACAGGTTTTCTTAAGAAAATGGTTACCTGGTTTTCTTTCATAGGTTGGGCCTTGCCCAAGCCTTCCATTAGTAATTATTTCCACTTTGGGTTGTTTTTCCCCATAGTTATCAGAACCGGACTGGACATTGAACAGTTCAAGATGTTGGATCAATGGGTTACTGGTTTAATCACCGGGTCAATTGGGTCAATATTGGGTCAATAGAAATAATAAAAAGATTAATATATCATATTCATATATTTATTTATATAACATTTTTTACATAATTAATAATATATATAATTTCCCTTAATTTCCTCTCCAATTTTTTTTTTTTTTAAAAATGCTTATACTTTCTTGGAACTTTCCATTTCATACATCATTTTATTTTAATTAATTTTTGTGGGTAAAAAAGAATTAATTTGTTATCCATGTCCAAATTTCTCTCGTTTTGGTCCGCCTCTTCTCTCCGATCCCCCTCTGGTAGAGAATCTCCCTTGTCCCAGTACAAGTTAACCTCCTTGGATTTTCTTGTTCGCAATGTCAATCTTGAGGATTTTTCTGGTTCGATTTTTGATCACCTTTTGAATTTCAAAATGGCTGGATCTTATCTGGGTTTTGAATTTGAATTTCTGTTTCAACAGAGCAACGGGCCTCTGTTTTTATCCCTACAGATTCTAGCCAGATGGATGTGGTGGAATACCTTCTCATTTGGTTTCCTTATTCCTTTTCTTTGTCTATCTTGGGTAATCGGTTTTCAAATTTTCATGGAAGTCACTCTTTCTAATATGTCTAGACTTTCAATTCATGGTGAGGAAGGTGAGGCTGTGGTGGTAGCCGGTCAAGATTGGCTGGGGGGTAATGAAGGTGATCTTGCTTGGTTTCACTTAATAGGCAAATTGTTCTCCAAGAAGAAAGCAAATGTGGATGGGCTGAGGACTGCTATGTTATTGGCTTGGCGTGTTAAGGGTGCTTTCTTAATCAAGGAAGCTGGAGATAACTTGTTTATCTTTTTGTTTGAAGATGAGTTCGAGCGAAATCGAGTACTGGTATCACAACCCTGGTGTTTCAACCGGGCTTTGCTTGTGACGAGATTTTGATGGATTGCAGGCTCCAACGGAGGTGGAATTTGAGCATTGTCAAATACTGGATGCGAGTGTTTGACCTTCCCATTCTAATGATGAATACTCGAATTCGAGTGTCTGTCGGTGAGGTTATGGGACTCGTGATGGAGGTAGATGAGACTTGCGGAAGATATTTGAGGATTAGGGTGATTCTTAGTCTCACCAAACCATTGCAAAAGGCAACAACAGTATCGACTTCACAAGGTGAAATTATGGTTCGTTTTAAGTATGAAAAACTTCCAGCTTTTTGCAGGGTTTGCAGACTCTTAGTCCATTTGGATTCCGATTGCCCGGTCGGGGTTACGATGTTGAGAACCCAAGGGATTATAGAGAAGCAGTTCGATGATAGTATAAGGGCTGAGGTACCTGATGTGAAACCAAAGTCAGGGGGGTTCCTGCCTCCGATGGGGAGTTTGCTACAGCCGGGTGGAAATAGAGGAAGGTCCCAACAGCTTCCATCGGATCCGGTAACAGGTTTTAGCAGGCCAAGGGCTTTTAGAGGTCACGTCGATAGCATGCTGCTTAGAGGGGGGCTGGCGGCGCGTGAAGGAAAGGGCAAGGAAGTTTTTTTGGGCGAAGTAACGTCCAAAATTTGCGGAGCTTCAAAGCCGCATGATCGGGAAAGGGAGGAGAACGTGGGAGTTACTTCTCGGGAAAATAGGCCAATAGATGTGGGAACTACACCGAATCAGCAGGCACGAGAGGATGGTGCTCCTAAATTGATGGCTGCTTCAACAGCTGCGTGGCGAAACTGGCGTATTCAACAGCCTGCAATTCCTGCTGTAGTGGAGGGGTTGGGAGAAATGCCAGCTATTACTGACATTGAGACTTTAAGGGCTTCTAAAGTGGGCCAAAATGAGTCAAGGGGAGATTTACAAATTCCGGGTGTTGGGCCTTCTGTGCCTAGCCTAGTGCCAGTGGATCAGGTGCAGCCTACGCCAGTCCAAGTGTCTTTGCAAAATCTCACAGCACCTCCTACCAGTAAGGACTTTATTCCATTTGAATCTGAGTTTTATTCACCTGCTTCCCCTTTTGTTTTTGGTGCTCAATCGACACAACCAGTGAGAAAACAGAGGAAGTGGAAGAAGACTGCAAAAGGAACACAACAATACACGTTTGATTGTTTGGGACCTGGATCAAACATTAAAAGTGGGCAAAAGCGAAATTCAGGCGTTCCAAATTATGATTTTTTCAATACTGGTGCTAATAAAAGGTCAAGGGATCGGGCTAGATATGGCGTCAGTAAGGAGGACGTTGTGTTTGGAGCTGCTATTTATCACAATGACTCAGGCCATGCGACTAATGGAAGCGGAACTGGTGACCAGCAGGCGGGTCAGGACACTCAAACGGCTGGGATGGCGGATGATCATCCCCGCCGGGAAACAATGAATATCCTAGTGTGGAACTGCCGAGGACTTGGTAGTGCTCGGGCAGTTTTTAATCTTCGCAAGTTAATAAATTGTAATAGACCTAGTTTAATTTTTCTTTCTGAGACTAAACGAACTGCTCCGGAGATGGAGTGGATTTGGTGTCGTGTTGGTTTTGATTGTTGTTTTAGTGTTAATTGTTGTGGTAGATCTGGTGGATTAGCCTTGTTATTGAATAATGAAAGTGATGTCTCTATTGTTTCTTACTCTACCTCGCACATTGATGCCATTATTGGTAAAGACAATGAAGGGTGGCATTTTACAGGGTTTTATGGTAGGCCTGAAGTTAATCGACGCCATGAATCATGTGAACTTTTAAAATTACTTGGAATACAATCTGAACTGCCTTGGGTATGCTCAGGCGATTTCAATGAATTATTATCTAATGATGAAAAAATTGGCGGTAATTTAAGATCTCAAAAGCAAATGGATATGTTTCGAGAAGTGGTGGATGAGTGTGGCTTTATTGAAATTCCAACTAAAGGGCCAGTATTCACATGGTTTAGAAGGATGGAGGGGGGAATGCTTTTTGAAAAATTGGATCGAGTTTTGGTAACACAAGATTGGTTTGATCGATTCCAGTACTCTTATGTCCATAATTTGGTGGATTCAAGTTTTGATCATTTACCATTGGTGATTAAAGTGTTGGATAAGGTTCCCTTGGAGTTTAATGCTTGGGCGAGTTTTAAGTTTGAAAACATGTGAATTAGACATGCAGGCTTGGAAGACGTTATTAAAACAAGTTGGAGTCAGGATCCTAATGTGGATATTATTCAGGCTATTGAAGAATGTGGAAGAGCTTTACAACGGTGGAACAGGGATGTCTTTAGTAACGTGAGGTATAAAATAAAATGTAAGAGGAGAGATTTGGAGGATCTATATAAAGAGGTGCCTCGGGAAATTGATTCCCATTCTATTCAAGATTGTGTTATGAATTAAATGAATTATATGAACAGGAGGAGATCATGTGGCGCCAACGATCCAAAGTATCTTGGCTTAAGGATGGTGATTACAATTCAAAGTTTTTCCACTCAATTGTCTCAAGTCGGAAGCGGAGGAATTCAATAATGGCACTCCAAGATGATGAAGGGAATTGGCAATCTAATCGGGATATAGTGAACCGAATGGTAGTAAACTATTTTCAGGATATTTTTGCTAGTTCCACACATGATATTGCTCGGATACATGCTGTTTCGGGATTACTAGACAGGAGAATTTCAACGGCTATGAGCGCTAGATTGGACAGGGATTTCATAGAAGAGGATATTCGACAAGCTGTGTTTGACATGGGACCAGACAAGGCTGCAGGACCAGACGGTATGTCGCCATTGTTCTTTCAAAGTTTTTGGCATATAGTAGGAGATAAAGTGTGTAGTATGGCGCTTTCGTTTCTCAATTTGGGTACTCCTTTATTGGATTTTAATCATACGAATGTTGTGCTTGTGCCCAAAATTGACAATCCTACTACGGTGAATGATTTTCGTCCTATAAGCCTATGTAATGTGGTCTTTAAAATTATTTCAAAGGCTTTAGCGAATCGTATGAAGGAGGTGTTGCCACATATTATTGGTCCTACACAAAGTGCATTTGTCCCAGGTCGGATGATTTATGACAATGCCATGGTGGCTTTTGAAACTGTGCATTATCTAAAGAATAAGCGTAATGGTACGGAGGGGGGCACGGTTTTGAAATTAGACCTCAGCAAGGCTTATGATCGGGTTGAATGGAGGTTTTTGGAAGAGATTATGAAACAAATGGGATTCTCGGATAAATGGATTTCTTTGACTTTAGCCTGTGTTACAACTGTTTCATATTCGATTCTGATTAATGGAGATAAGATTGAAAGGATTAAGCCATCGAGAGGGATTCGTCAGGGTGATCCGCTTTCCCCTTACTTATTCCTTTTTTGCATGGAAGGATTATTGGCATTGTTACTTAATGCCGAGAGGACTAGGGAAATTAGGGGAGTTTTAATTGCTAGAACAGCGCCAAGGGTTACTCATCTTTTCTTTGCGGATGATTGTTTGTTATTTATGCGGGCTTCGATGGCAGAATGTGACTCTTTTTTGAATATATTGAAATCTTTTGAGTTAGCCTCTGGTCAAAAGATAAATGTCTCTAAGTCTGCTGTGATGTTTAGTAAAAATGTTAATGAGCAGGTGAGAGGGTTGATTATGCAGAAGTTGGGAATAGTGAAGATCTTAGAAGAGGATAAATATCTGGGAATACCAATAATGATTGGTAAATCAAAGCGCAGGGAGTTGGGAGCGATTAAAGATAGGCTATGGAGGAGGATTAAAGGGTGGAGTAGCAAAATCTTGTCAATTGCAGGAAGGGTAGTGTTAATTCAAGCCGTGGCGCAAGCTATCCCGACCTACTTAATGAGTATTTTTAAGTTCCCGAAAACATTTTTGAATGAACTTAACCGGATGATTGCTTGTTATTGGTGGGGAGGATCGGGTTCGAGGAGGAAAGTCCATTGGAAGGGCTGGGATGCTTTATGTATTTCGAAACTCGATGGAGGGTTGGGGTTTCGAGATTTCGAGGCTTTTAATCTAGTGTTATTGGCTAAGAAAAGGTGGAGGATTGTACAGAATGAAAATTCTTTATGTTCTAGGGTATTGAAGGCCAAGTACTATCCCAAGTCTACATTTTTGTCAGCCACTCTAGGAGGGAATCCTTCTTTCTTATGGCGGAGTTTATTGGCAGGAAGAGAGGTGATTAGGTTGGGGGCGAGGTGGAGAGTAGGAAATGGATCGAATATTGACATTTGGAGGGATAATTGGCTTAATAAACCTCCTACTTTGAGACCTTAACCAAGACCGGGAACGGTTTGTCAACCAAATAAGGTTAGTGTTATGATGGATAATGGTAAGTGGGATGTTGATCTCTTGAATGAGTTATTTGTACCTACTGATGTTGGACGTATTCTTTGCATCCCTTTATCTATATTTCCTTCATGTGATACACTCATATGGCATGAGACTAGTCATGGCCATTATACTGTAAAATCAGGATACCATGTAGCAAGGCGTGTCTTGGGAAAAGAATTACCATCGATAGATGCTAGATTAGGGTACTGACGTCGAGTTTGGGGAGCGACTGTTCAACCAAAAATGAAGTTCTTTCTTTGGCGAGTGTGGCATGATATTTTGCCAACGAAAGTAAATTTGAAGAAACGAGGAATCCCAGTACAGGATAATTGTCCTGTTTGTTATAATACTGAATCATCGATTTGGCATACCTTTTTTCATTGTCCATTTAGTGTAAGGATATGGGAAATAACATGTTCTTGGCTTATGGGTCATATGCAAAACTAGAGTGAGGGAGAGGATTTTTGGGATAAGTTATTGGAGACAGCGGCTCAGTTAGGCTCTATGGAGCTGGTGATAAATCTGCTGTGGCTAATTTGGTATAATAGAAACCAAGCTCTTCATGAGTTTAGGTGCAGGACACCAAGTTCGATTTGTGTAGCTGTAGCAAAAGGGGTGAGGGAGATTGAGCAGGTTCGACAGAGGGGTTTGAAGCCATTATAGGTAGCGTGTAATCAGGGTTGGACTCCACCCATTCTGGCGCTTGTTAAGATAAATACAAATGCTGCCTTCTTTTCAACAAAGAGCGAGGCAGGTTTAGGAGTTGTGATTAGGGATCGACGTGGTATGGTGGTTGTTTCGGCCACGACCAGGATTGCAAATGTGTCGAGTCCTCTGTTTGTAGAGGTATATGCAGTTAGATTTGGGCTAATTCTAGCTCAGATGTTTGCTATACAATCGTGTGAAGTTCAGAGTGATTCTTTGGTAGCAATCAATGAGATTAATAACCAAGATCCTAGTCTTTGGGAGGGTGGGAACTTGATTCATCAAATTAGACTGTTAGGGAACTGTTTTGATTTCTGTAATTTTAGCCATGTACATAGAAGTGTAAATATGTTTGCCCACAACCTAACTCATTTAGATTGTGCAGTTAGGGCTTACATTACTTGGTGTGGAGATTCTCTACCCGTTTGTAATCCAGACATTTAAATGAATGGAATGCTAGTTTTTTACTCAAAAAAATATATATAATTGATATATTTTAAGTAAAAAATTTATTTATATAAAATTTAATATCTCATATTCTCTTATGTCAATTATCTTAATACAATTGTTTTATTATCTATTCTATTATTTACTTTGATTTTAACAACATATATATTCTATTTTTATTGGCCATAAACACACACACACACACATATATATATATATATTCTATAATTTTTTTGGTATCTCATCCGGTATCCAGGGCTAGGCCCTGACTAATCCGGGTCCGATTCGCGTCGCGCACCTGGTTATGGTGGGTGAGTCTCCCAACAGGGGCAGCTGCGTACGTAAGGTCTCGAATCTGAGACCTACTTAAGCTGGAACAACCCGCTTACCACTTGATCCAACCCCTTGTTGGTATATATATATATATATATATATATATATATATATTCTATAATATTAATGACAACTAGTAATGTTTCGGCCAAAAAGGGAACTAAAAAAAACCTAGTAATGTTAAAGAATAAAAATACAATAAAGCTATAAAATAAATAAACCTAAAAAGTTAACATATCGTGTGGGACAAACACAATACTTATCAGGGGTTTGCTATTTACCGTCCTCTTTTTGCTAAACACCGCCCCCCTTTTTATAATTTTTGACACTTTCGCCCTTTACTCCATTTTGTAACATTTCAAACACCTCCCCTGCCATAACATTGTACAAGTCTCCCAACTTCTGGCAAACTTGCGCTCTATTCTGACACTTCAAGACGCCTTTGATCTGGCCCGCAGACATACGCGAGGCAACATGTCTAAGAAAACTGGGAATCACGTCACCGACTGTAGGGCCACCAGGCACTGGCTCCCTAACCACCCAGTCCGCATTAGTGGTGCGGGATCATCTGAATCATTTGCTACTCCCTGAAATTCATAAATTAAACTATTAAAATTAATCTAATATTATAAAATTAATAACTAAATTTGTACCAAATTTAATAACTAAATTCAGCCTACCCTAAATTTAATAATTATTTACAACTACTCTAATAATATAAAATTAGAAACTAAAGTTGTACCTGATGTTGATCCAGTACTAGTAAAGCGGCCTCCTCGACAACTGCTCCTCTCTCTCCCTCTGCAACTGCTCCTCTCTGTCCCTACGGGCAGAGACAGTTACATTACGACTCCTAATGTGCCGCGCTCCAGAGCTACTCCACTCCCCTCCTTGTGAGGGCTACAAAATATTAAGAATTATAACTTTTTTTTTGGCCAAAAGGGTCTACTTATTTTATTAATCACCAAAAACAAACGATTACATCCACTAATTCCTTTAGAGCTAGACAACAAGAGATAAAGACAAGAATATCTCCAAAGACCTAGAACTAAAGAAAAAAGCAAAAGACTCAAACAATTGGGGGCGCTGGAAGGCCATCATTCTTCAAGATATGAACCAAAGGGAATGGTGGGTGATTAACCCAATTAACTGTGCACATTCCCTGCCTGGCATAAGAAGCCAACCAATCTGTTGCTGCATTCGCCTTTCTACTGATCCACCTGATAGAGAAACTCTTCAACTGGGCAGTAATCTGTCGAAAATCCTCCAAGATAGAATCTATCTCCCATCTACCATTTTTGTCAGACAGTATAGCTTTCACAAGTTCCTGTGAATCACTTTCAAAAACAACCTTCAAATTACCATGCTTGTTAGCAATAGTAGCTGCTTCCCGGATTGCTACAGCTTCAGTATGCAAGGCTGAAGAAAACTGCCCATCCCTTGTAATACCATCAATGACACTGCCATCCTGCATTCGAGCAATAACTCCATAGCCACCCTTACCTGTCTCTTTGTCCCAGGCACCATCCATGTTGATTTTTAGTTCACCATCTGCAGGGGGATCCAACTTGTCAGTTCCTGTATCTGCTGGTCAGGTATCATCTTTAACTTCTGTTTTACCCTACAACTTTGATACTCATTGATACTTTTCTGAACAGCAATGGTAGTGCCCAAAGGGTCAAGTTTCTTGCCATTAAAAATAAGATCACATCTCGCCTTCTAAATAAACCAACCAGTATAGGCAATTTTTATACCAATGTCAGGCCATCTTTGTCCATTTTCTCCAAAGCAGACATAAACCAATCACTCACCGACTGTAGATCAGCATTGTCACACCTGTAGCCCATAGTACCAAACCACACTACTTGGGTCCAATCACACTTCAACAGCAGGTGTTCAATTGTTTCTACTTCATTCTGACAAATAAGACAGGTAGCATCATTAGTAGCTTTCCTGCTTAATAGTCTTTCTTTAGTGGCTAGAGATCTGGTGCAGATTCTCCACATGAAGTGCTTAATCTTGTTTGGGACTTGAAGCTTCCATATTATTCTCCACAGCTTGCTGTTAGCAACACCATTGCTATGCCCAGTAGTTGTTTCTTGGCCCTTCATGATGTGATACCCAGATTTCACTGTATAAGTGCCATTCTTCTCGTGAGGCCAAATCTTTTTGTCACTACAACCATATATAGAAATAGGGATATCCAGGATGGCTTTCTTACATTCCGGAGTGAGCCATTGTTCAACTGGACTGAGGTCCCAACATCCAGCATCTGCATCAATAAGATCTTTGACTTTAGTGCTCTGCAGTGTTCCTCACCTCCTTGGAGATCAATTTTACCGGATTCAAGCTTAGGAATCCATCTGTCATCAGTAACAGATATATTTTCCCCATTAGCAACTCTCCACCGAAGCTCTTTTTCCATAAAATCCCTACCATTAAGAATGCTACTCCACATCCATGAAGCTCTGCCTCCCCTACGAGCATTAGTCACATCACAGTTAGGAAAGTAAATGCCCTTAAGGACCTTAACCCAAAGAGCATCCGGATTCTGAGTTATTCTCCAGTACTGCTTTGCAAGAAGAGCTTGATTAAAGAGCTCCAACTACCTAAAGCCCATACCACCATCTTGTTTTGACTTAGTAAGCTTTTCCCAGCTTACCCAATGAATCCTTCCTTCATCATTCTGTTGCCCCCACCAGAATCGGGCCATCCCAGCACTCATCTCTTTACAAAGACTAATGGGAAATTTTAAACATGACATGAAATAAGTAGGAATAGCACTGGCCACTGCCTTCAGAAGAATTTCCCTACCTCCCTGAGACAGCATCTTTTGTTTCCATCCCTGTATTCTAGATAAAACTCTTTCTTTCACAAAATGGAGAGCTTCTTTTCTAGTTTTGCCCCAAGTAGCAGCAGGATTCCCTAAATAGGTACCTGGGTTAGCAGCAATAGGTATGCCAACACGATTAGAAATTGTTGTTTTGACATCTTCCGGAGTGTTGGAGCTGAAGATCAAACTTGATTTGGATAAGTTTACTTGTTGTCCAGATGCAGCACAATACTTCATAATTAACTCCTTCAACTTATCACAATTCTTCTCGCTCCCTTTAAGAAAGAATAAGGAATCATCAACGAAAATCAGATGTGTAATCTCCGGGCCTGCCCTGCAAAGCTTCATACCAGACAGCTGCTTTCCTTCAGTTTCCTGAATGATCATTCTAGAAAGGACATCAACAATAAATAGAAACAGATAAGGGGACAAAGGGTCCCCTTGTCTTAACCCCCTCGTTGGATTGATATTCCCTTCTGGCTCCCCATTGATAACCACTGAGTATCTGACAGTAGAAACACACTCCATTGTCCAATTAATCCATTTCTCATCAAATCCCATTTTCTGCAACACTGCTTCGAGAAAATCCCATTCTATACGATCATAAGCTTTCTGCATGTCCAGTTTAATGGCTACATCCCATCTTTTTCTGTTTTTTCTAAGCTTTAGATAATGAAAAGCCTCATGAGCCACTATTATGTTGTCTTGAATTTGCCTTTTCTCCAGAAAAGCATTCTGATTTTGAGTGATTAAAACCTCCAGCCACTTCTTCAGCCTATTAACCATAAGCTTAGAGATAATTTTGTACACAAAATTGCAGAGACTAATTGGACGGAATTGGCTAACCTCCTCAGGGGCCTTTATTTTGGGGATAAGCACAATAAAGGTTTTGTTTAACTCCTTCAATATCCTGCCACTGTGGAAAAAGCTTTTTACTGCATCAACAATGCTTGGCCCAACATCACTCCAATATTCTTGAAAGAACAGGCCATTAAAGCCATCCGGCCCTGGGGATTTGTGTTTCCCCAACTGAAAAGTAGCTTCTTTGATCTCTTCTATTGAGAAATCCCTCGTAAGTTCCATGTTCATCTCATCTGTGATCATCTTTGGGACGTAGCTGAGGACTTCTTTCCAATCCCTTGGGCCACAGCTAGTATAAAGATTTTCAAAGAAACCTGTAAAACACCTCCTGATATCCTTTTCTTCATCCACCCATTCCCCCTGACAGTTTTTGATCTTTACAATTCTATTACATTGTCTTCTCTGAAGAGTTGTTTGGTGAAAGAAAGATGTATTCTGATCTCCATAAGTGAGCCATTTGATCCGGGCCCTCTGAAACCAGTACTGCTCTTCTCTATTCTAGAGCTCATCAAGCTTCTCAATCAGCATTCCCACTTCTTTGTAGTCGTCCTCTGTCATGGCTTTACTTTGCAATCTAACAATTCTTGACTTGATCTCTTCAATTTCCTTCCTGTTATTTGGGAAGGCCTTCCGACTCTAAATCTTCAAGAGTCTCTCACACTCTTTTAACTTTTTCACAACCTGAAAAGTTTTAGATCCTTCAATCTCCTTTTTCCAGCCTTCCTTCACTACATTGCCATAGTCTTGATGCTCAACCCACATAGCTTCGAATTTAAAAATTCTTTTTGAATGGATGCTTTTGAAATCCGAGAAACAAACAATAGGCGAATGATCTGAACCTATAGCCGGGAGATTTATGACCTTGCATCTTGGATTTTGAGCTATCCAATCAGAATTTCCCAGAACACAGTCCAACTTTTCCTGAATAACCTCTCCCCCTCTTATACAACTCCATGTGAACTGTTGCCCCTGGCTAGGCATGTCAATAAAATTGCAGCAGGAGATGAAATCTCTGAAACTTGCAATGTTCCTGTGAGCCTTTCTTTTACCCCCCAGTATCTCAGCTTGATCAAGAATATCATTGAAGTCTCCTAAGCAAATACAAGGAACTTCCAACTCATTAACCATATCCTCAATACGCCTCCACAACATCTGTCTATCATAGTAATCAACTGGTGCATAGACCCATATAACACGAAACAGAGACACACCCTTATCATCACAGAACCAGGAATCAATAAAATTCTTCCCCTTAGCTCTAATTACCACACTATTCTTCCTCTTGGCCCACAAAGCAAGACCACCAGTAAGCCCATCAGGTTCAACATAATCACCATATTCAAAACCCATCTTTTTTCTGCGATACTCCAACTTTCTAACCTTGTTCTTTGTTTCCATTAAAAACACCACATCCGGATCAAAATCTTTCTTTAACCCTCTCAGGGTTCTCATTTGTCAAGGGTGATCCTGCCCCTTGACGGTTCCAGGAAACGCCTATCATGATGAATGGATGACTGTTGCAGGACAGTCATCAGAACCCCCAGCTTCAAATTCGATAGGAACATCATGCAGAACTTCAACTTCTCTGATCACAACAGAGGTTTGCGTAGTTCTCTTCCTACTTCTTGTTCTAACTCGCTTCTTATACTTCCTTCTACCATGTGGCATACAACTGTTAAAATCAAGACACATAACTTCATTCTCCTGTTGTTTTAATTGATCAACATCAACCACTTTTTGCTTCTTTTTACTAACGGCCCAATCACCCTCCAGTTCAACACTTCTTTTTAAGTTCAGATTTCTAAACACATTAGAGAGACTCATAACAGTCTTGATCATTTTGACAGGAGAGAGATTGATCACCTTTTTTGGGCTAGATCCTTCTATAATTCCAAGTGAAGAAGATCTTTGATCTTGTTCAGCGATCTCTGGGACTCTTGGCTCAAATTCAGTTGCGTATTCAACATCGTCCAATTCTGGAACTCCCGGCTCATTTGCATACTCATCTGAACTTGATTCTGGTGCTCCTGGTTCATTTGGGTATTCTATTAACGCCATATTGGACCTAGCATTTGAGAGGATAGTATGGGCCCTATCATCATTACTGGATCCCGGCCCAGGCGATACGTCACCATCTATAGGCCCACTTGAGCTTGAGCCCAAAAAGGCCGATCCCAAAGAGGCAAATCCCAACAAAGAGCTTCTAGATTCTTCCAGAACAAATTTATCTTCACCTACTTTAGGAATATTAGCTGGTTGAGTTGACCAACAAGGGCGATTCGCCGCATCTCCGATATTCTCGCACACGCTAACCAATTTCGGATCTGACATCTCCTTTACACGTACCTGCCTAGACCCTTGCCCACGCGCTTCTCCAAACGTGAACTCAAACAATTATAACTAATTAACAACAATTAATCGTAAATAAACAAATTAAGTATAAACTAATTAAAACTAATAAATTATTAAACAATCAAAATTTAGATTAATTAACAATAGTTAATCATAAATTAACTAATTAAAACTAATATACTAAGTAATAATTAATAAAAAAACAAAAATAATGAACTAATTAATTATAAACTAATTAAATACTAATTAAACATAAACTAATAAACAAACTAATTTTAATAAACTAATTAAAATTAATCATCAAAATTAATATTAATTAAAATTCCACTTTTAAGTATAAACTAATTAAAACTAATAAACTATTAAACAATCAAAATTTAGATTAATTAACAGTAGTTAATCATAAATTAACTAATTAAAAAACTAATAAACTAAGTACTAATTAATAAAAAAACAAAAATAATGAACTAATTAATTATAAACTAATTAAACATAAACTAATAAACAAACTAATTTTAATAAACTCATTAAAATTAATCATAAACATTAAAATTAATTAATTAAAAATTATTATTATTTTTTTTTAAAATTATTGCCTTTGTCGCCCAAACTGGGCGGCTTGCCATGACCAAGCCGCCCAGTTTGGGCGGCACAGCCATAAAACCAAAAAAAAAAAAAAAGCCGAAATTCTCTAAATCTGGATTTCTATAATTTAAAACTTACAAATTTGACAGTGAACCGATTTGCACCGAAATTCGACATGATTTTCTTGAAGATTTTTGAAGAAAATGAAGGAAAATGAGTTTGAAGATTTGTTAGAAATGAAGTTTGGAGAAGTTGTTAGAAATGAAGTTTGAAGAAGTTATTAGGAATGAAGTTTAGGGTTTGAAGGTTTGAAGGTTGAGGGTTTGAAGAAGTTGTTAGAAAGTTTAAAATATAAACAAAGGGCAAAAGTGTAAAAAGGGGGGCGGTATTTAGCAAAAGGGGGGAGGTATTTAGCAATCCAGTACTTATCAGTTATCACCTACTTAGGTTTCTAACCAATTTCTAGTTCTATCACTCTTTTTTTCGCCCCTTTGCTTGAATCTTCATCTTCCATCTTTTACCTATTGCCCCCTCTGCTTCTTCTTTCATCTCTTTCCTTATTCTACTAACCTTCCATCTTTTGCCTCCATCGCTTCTTCTTTCATCTATTTATTCAATTGTTTAACGGATTAAGGGCAAAACAAACATCCCATATATGGTTGACACTTTGTTCAATTTGGGGCCAAATGTTTGACACTCCTGCTCAATTTCGGGCTTTTAGACGGTGCTGTGGCAATGTCAGACATGCACCGTTAAATCTCGTTTATTGTCCACGTGGATTTTTATTTTCGTTAGTTTATTTTCGAAAATGATTTCTGAAATTAAAAAATTGAATTAATAAATAAATAAAAACATTTTTATTGTTTTACCGTTTTACCAATAGAGTTAAAAATCAGTTTTCCCTTAAAAAATTTTCAATCTCGACATTCTTTGTTTTCCCCAAAATAGAAAACAGAAAAACTTAGGGTTTGGTGCGATTGAAGATTTGGTTCGAATTGATTTAGGTATAAGTTTCTAGGGTTTCTAGTGATTTGATTGAAGATTTAGCGATTTTAAGGTGCAAAATCATCTTCAGTTTGTGTAACAACCAAAAATTTTCACTTCCGGCGAGATGAGCAATTCTACTTCTTCTCTTCTTCTTCATTATCAATTTGTTGTCTACCCAACTTTTCTTCTTCTTATTCTTCTGCTTCTTAAAAACCCACTCCAAAATCCCATATATGTGAAATTTTAATTATTTTCTTGAACTCTTATTGCCTTTCGTTTTCCATCTTTTCAATTCTTGTGTTTTTTGCTATTTTTTTAATAACAAGGGTGATTACTTTTCAAGAATTTACAGGACTTTATCGATGGGAATTGTTATAGTTCTTGATCTTAGGATAAATTTATAGTCTTTGAGATGATGACTATATGAAAACCATGGAAATCAATGATGTTTTGAAGTAAGATTTGCAGTAATTGATTAATAGTGTTATAAAATTTTCTGCAAACTTTCTTGTTGAAGCACATTGATTCTAGAGGTTTAGGGGAATTTGTATAAATATGTGTAATTTATGTTTCATAAGGATTCATATAAGGTGCTTGATATAAGGCCAATGTGAGATCCCAATCTTCTTTATGAGCAAAACTCTTTAATTTGTTAATATATTTTGAGTGTCACGTATTGATTAATATCAAAATCATGGTTTGTATAAATTATAAAATGCTTACAAACTAAATTTTTTCTGGAAATTAGCCAAACACTTGAAAATTATTAATTTCTAGAAGAAGAAAATTGCAGCTACAAGAACCCTAAAACCGATGAAAAAAGAGAGAGATGGAGGTAGGTGACAAAAACGTAACTTTTAACTTAAATAAATTCTTTTTATTTTAATAATGCTCATTTTTTTTCCCAAAAATTCATGTAATTTGGACTGTATTGCCACGTGTCACTCTCACTCTCGGTTAACAGTGCGTGTCTGGCATTGCCCCAGCATTGTCTGAAACAACCCAAACTCAAGCAGGTTGAAAACGTTTGGTTCTTTTTTGGTCAAATTAAAACGTTTTGCCCCCAAATTGAGCATTTAGCCAGAAAACTAGACTTTTGGCCGAAAAAAAGAAAAAGAAAATAGGCTCAAGGGCGCTGATTAAGCGAGTGTGAGGCTAAAATAAATATAAAATATAATAGAATAATAATTTTGTTTATATAAAAAAAATCAAGTAGCAGGTGTTTTTTTTTCCTTTGGAAAAAATGAGACGTTTTCTTTTAAATGGTTGCGCTGCAAGCAGTTTTTTGGTCTTGACTTTACATGGGAATATGCCCGTTGAATCTGGGCTTACTAATAAGCCTGTTATAACTCTTACTAAACACATAGGAGAAAAGACTAAAATGTGATAGTTATTTCTAGGGGGGAGAGTCGGGTGGTTTGAACCGCCAAACCAACCGCCACCGACGGCTGCGGCCTGAGGCGGTGTGGTTTATCGGTGTAGGCGGTGCAAACCGCCACCGATGGTGAAGGGGACAGTCGGTTATCGGTACATGTTTTTGAATTCGAAACTGAACTGAAACCGACCGATTATTTAAGTATATATAAAATATTTTTCGGATATATAATATATATAATAAATTATTTATATTTGTTTTATATTTATACTTTATATTATTACTAATTTAGAAATATTAATAAATCAGAAAATATAAAACTCCTCACATTTCTGAAATTATAAAAAATTAAACCCTAGGAAAAAGAACCCTTTTCTTTTTCTCTTTGCGCCTATCCTCTCCTCTCGATCTCGACCCCGTCTTTCTCTCTCTCATCTCAGTCTCTTTCTCTTTCAATTTTTGCTGGTGTTTTCCAGTTTGATTTTCGATTGAGATCTCATTGTTCTTCATCTCTTTCACCGGAGTTTAGTGATTCCTTCTCTTTTTTCATCATTTTCGATTTAGGTTTTGCTGTTTTGGGTAAGTGACTGTGAATCAATTTTCGATTTCGATTTTTCATTTAGGAATTAGGGCTTTTGAAACTAAAAATCTATGGGTTTCTTAATTTGTTTACTAAGTAAGTTTTAATTTGTTTGGCTTTTGGAATTAGGGCTCAATACTATGGTTTTTAGTTTCGATTGATGTTTTGTTTAGGGTTCTTTGACAGTGGGCCTTAAAGGAGCGATATTACAAAAATTTCAAGGTAGGTTGATCAATTTTAGTTTAGGAATTAGGGATTTTGAAACTGAATTTCTTTGGGTTTGTTAAGTTCTTTACTAATTAAGTTTTTATTGGATTTGTCTTTTGGAATTAGGGCTCAATACTTGCTGTTTCAGTTTCGGTTTCAAATTCAAAGCAATTCTCTTTGATTTTACAAAGAATTTAAGGTGAGACTCAAAATTGTCATTTGTGATTTTCATTTTTTGCTAATATAATGATTGATTTGCTAAGTAAATATGATGATTAATGATATTGATGAATGAATATGATGAATATATATATATATATATATATATATAACATATGAATTCTGATGATTATAAAAAGACAAAGACAATCTTTTATCCTGTTTCATTTTATGATCTTTTATGCTGCCTTGTTGGACTGTGTTTTTTGTCATACCCTTCCCCTAAAATGTGTTTTATGTAGAGTCTAATTTGGTGTTTAAGAAATGAAACGTTGATATCAGATTGAAAGTGAGAGATTGCTTTGGATAAGTTTATAACGTTGATATCAAATAGGTTTCCGGTTTTCTTTGCTATTTGATTCATCTCATATATTCCTGGAAATTATTTGTATTTGAGTTTCAACAGATTAATTGTAATGATTAGACATAGTTTCTGATTTTATTAATTGTATTGGAAATTAATCTGGAAATTCAACATAGTTTCTGATTTATTCTTTTCTAACTTTTGCAAATTATAAAATTTTGAAGACATCCAAGTTGATGTCGAAAGCGGAGAGACTGCTGATGGTGAAAGAGAGGACACTGCTGGTGGTCAAGAAGAGGTATCCACCCAACCCCAAAGTCAAGTAGCTTCAAATGCAACTGCTGGACAGCCCAAAAAAAGGTACCCAACCCCAATCTTCTCAAAGTCATGTAGCCCCTACACTACCTAGGACTAGAGCATTAACATCATATGTTTGGGAGCATGTGACTAGGTTTAAAGGCCCTGATGGTTACCCTATGGCTAGATGTAACTATTGTTCTTCCCCTTATAAAGCGCACCCTAAAAAAAATGGAACAACAAGCATGAGAAACCATTTAGAGGCATGTGCTAATAACCCATTAGTAATTGCTGCAAAAGAAAGGGATTCTAGGCACTCTAAGCTTACGCTTTCTAATTCTAAAAATGGAGGAGAGGGTTGAATAGGTACTTGGTTGTTTTCTCAAGAAACTATTAGGAAATCATTGGCTAGGATGATTATCTTAGATGAATTGCCTTTTAAGTTTGCTGAGGGAAAGGGGTTGCCTACCAAGTCTGATTGGGAGAAAGCCAGGGCTCTTTATGTATTTTGGAAAAAATTTTACTATTTGCTCTTAAAGTTTCTGCATCTACAAAAGTTACATCATCTAACTTACTTGATGAAATTTTCACTGTTTGTACTGCATTGAGTCAACTGCAAAACCACAGTTCAAGCACTGAGATGAGCGCCATAGCAAACAAGATGAAAGAGAAGTTTGACAAGTATTGGGGCCAAGTACAAGACCAATATGTTGGTTTATATTGCTGCAATTCTGGACCCGAGAAAGAAGCTCACCTTTGTGTAGTTATGCATTTCAAAGATATATAGGGTTGACAAGTCTTCTGAATTGTTGGATTCTATTAATGAAGCTATGAGGGATATATTTGAAGACTATAGGAGAGCCCTAGGATCTGAAAAAGGGTTTGAAGCTTCACATGCTTTTCAAGCCCAAGGTTTTGCAGATTGGATGGATTAGGAGGATTGTGGTGATGCAATGCAGCTATTCATGAAGCATCAAAGGGTAAGTTTGTTTCCTTTTTTCACTTTTTAGTCTTCCAAATGATTGCTGTTTTATTTTGCTTTTAATAGACTAATGTAGTTTTCTCATTTTCATGTAAGGAATCTGGTTTACAAGCAAACAAGAGTGAGTTGGACATAAACCTGCAAGAGGAAATGAAGCAAGAGGGACCTGCATTTGATGTGCTTGCATGGTGGAAATTGAATAGTCCAAGGTTCCCCATACTTTCTTGCCCAGTGAGGGATGTGCTTGCTGTTCTAGTCTCAATGGTTGCTTCTGAATCAGCTTTCAGCAATGGTGGAAGAGTGTTTGATGTCTACCGAAGCAGCCTGGCAGCTAAGATAGTTCAAGCTCTAATCTGCACACAAGATTGGATGAAAGGCTCTTGTGAGTTTGAGTCAGAAGCAGAGAGTAAGGACCAAACAGAGATGGACAAAGTTTGTCTAGGTAATGAAATCCCTTGCAATTTATTTATGTCAATTTCATGTGATTATTTTCACTTTTTCAGTTTTCACAATTTTTTTAACTTTGTTTTTTGTTTTCATTAGATCTGAAAAATGTCTGTTTGGAGCCTAATATTGACAACTGAGCGTGCCAGCTTGGGTTTCCGACTTGCTGCATGATGCTGAATCTGTTTGGAGCTTAATCTTTTTGGTTAACAAATCCTTTTTGCTACTGATCTGAATTTTTGATGGTATATTGGTATATATTGTTGCTGACTTGTTGCTACTGATTGCCTGCAAAAGCTCTAGTTGTTGCTGACTTGTTGCTACTGATTGCCCCATTACTGCCTGTCTCTTTTATTTTCCATTCTTGGTTGTTTGTCAAGTACCAACTGGTCTTATGCTTATTTAAATATGCAATTTTGTCTTATCGTTTATTACTTGTAATGAGATGCAATGCAAGGAAGAGAAGCCCATAAGCGAAAGGAACCTCAGTACTTTTATTAAATACCAAAATATATACAAGAAGATAAGGATAGATAGCAAAGGTAGATAACAAAGGAACCTCTTAGCTATTAGGAGGGAATCTGGAAGCAAGAAAATTTTAGAAAGATAGCGCCTCGTAATGATGGATACTCCGACGACGAAATATTGCTGATGCCAAGGGTTCTAGACCGACTTGTTGTACTGATGGCGTTGGCTCAGTCTGGATCATAGGCTCTCCCTTTTAGCCTTGAGAGATTTTCCTGAAGGGCATTACCCACAAACTATGCCCTTCCATCGCCCATCTGAGCCGCCCTTTGCGGGTTTTCAACTCAAGTTCCTCATTTTCCATCCTTCACTTGAGCCACCCTTTTTGGGTTTTTAACTCAAGTGACCCCCAACGGATCCAAGCCGTCCTTTGCGGGTTTTCCACTTGGACCCCTCCTTATTTTCTTCTCTTTTTCCAATCTCTTACTTTTTTAGGTTAAGTTTTTTTCTTTTTTTTTTCTTAGACTTTGGGACTTCAGCGTAGTACTTCTTTATCGCATCTGAATTGATGCGAGCAGGGAACACCTCTTCATCCATTTCTTGTAAGATTAGTGCCCCTCAAGAGAAGGCCTTTTTAACAACATAAGGACCATCTCAATTTGGCGTCCATTTGCCCCTCGTGTCACGCTGATCAAAGAGAATTTTCTTTAGCACCAAATCCCCTTCCTTAAACTCTCTTGGACGAACTTTCTTGTTATATGCCCTCTCCATTCTCTTCTGATACAATTGACCATGGCAGATTGCAGTGAGCCTTTTCTCATCAATCAGATTCAACTGATCATATCTTTCTTGCACCCACTCATCCTCTTCTAACTTCACTTCTCTAAGAATTCTCAACGAGGGAATTTCCAATTCAATTGGTACTACTGCTTCCATCCCGTAGGCTAAAGAGTATGGAGTTACCCCAGTCGATGTTCTGACACAAGTTCGGTATGCATGGAGAACAAATGGTAACTTGTCATGCCAGTCTCAATAAGTCACTGTCATCTTCTCGATGATCTTCTTGATGTTCTTATTAGTTGCTTCGACCGCACCATTCATCTTAGGTCGGTATGTAGTCGAGTTGCTATGAGCAATCTTGAACTGTTTGCACGTCTCCTCTATTAATCCCCGATTCAAGTTGGATGCATTGTCAGTGATAATTCTTTCTGGCAATCCATACCTACAAATGATCTCCTTCTTGATAAATCGAGTAACTACAGCTTGAGTGACACTCGAGTAAGAAGCTGCCTCAACCCACTTAGTGAAATAGTCAATGGCTACCAAGATGAATTGATGGCCGTTTGAAGCTTTAGGGTGAATGGCTTCGGTAACATCTATGCCCCACATGGAAAAAGGCCAAGGAGAAGTCATGACATGTAAAGGATTCGGAGGAACATGTATGTGATCCCCGTATATCTGACATTTATGGCACTTTCTCACATACTTGATACAATCTATTTCCAAGGTCAACCAGAAATATCTTGCTCTTATGATCTGTCGGGCCATTTTATGTCCACTTGCGTGACTCCCACACGAACCGCTATGGACTTCTTCCATAATCCTTCTTGCTTCAGCCGAATCTACACATCACATCAACGATAAATCCCGACCTTTCTTATACAAAGTCTCACCACTAAGAAGGTAACCCTGTGCCATCTTTCTGATCATTCTCTTGTCATTTTCTGTAGCATGCCCCGGGTACTTTTGATCCTTAAGATACTGGAGGATATCAAAATACCATGGATTCCCATCAACTTCATCTTCCACACTCATGACATGTGCTGGAGAATCCTTCATTTGAACTTGTATCGGCTGAATCTCCGTGTCAGTCCCTATTTTGAACATGGACGAAAGAATTGCTAAAGCATCAGCTATCTGGTTATCCTCTCTGGGCACATAATGAAATGAAATTCTTTCAAAAGGTTTGATCAACTCCACAACATGATCTTTATATAACACCATTTTGGAATCTCGGGTTTGCCATTCTCCTTTCATTTGATAAATTACAAGCGTCGAGTCCCCATATACCTACAACTCCTTTACTTTCCTTTCCAAAGCCAACCGGATCCCCAAAATACAGGCTTCATATTCCGCCACATTATTAGTTGCATGAAATTCCAGTCTGGCCATGGCAGGGAAATAATCGCCACTTGGGGAAATCAACACCGCCCCAATGCCCCGTCCCGATATATTTGAGGCTCCATCAAAGTATACCTTCCATTTCTTTTTCTCTTCCTCGTCTACATGGGCGACTGCCATCAAATCTTCATCAGGAAATTCAAACTTCACCGGCTCGTAATCTTCACTAGCCCGATCTGCTAGGAAATCAGCAATGGCACTTCCTTTAATGGCTTTCTGTGAGACATACACTATATCATATTTTGATAGGAGGACTTGCCATCTTACAATCCGTCTCGACAACCCTGGTTACACGAATACATATCTGATCGGGTCTAATTTAGACACTAGCCAAGTGGTGTGATACAACATGTACTACTTCAAACGGTGTACAGCCCACGCCAACACGCAACACATTTTCTCCAATGATGAATACTTGACCTCATAATCCGTGAACTTCTTGCTTAAGTAGTAGATGGCATGCTCTTTCTTCCCCGTATCATCTTGCTGTGCCAACACACATCCTATGGAATTTTCAAACACTGATAATGATCGAGCCAAAAATAACTCTATTTTTATGGCTATTTTACTATGTTTTTGGGTCTATTTATGCTTTAATTTGCTTTATTTTGGTGATATTTGTGTTTTTAGTCTTTATGAGATGAGAAATTGGAAATTGTTAATTTTCACTACTTTTGGAGCTATTTTGATGACTTTTTACACAGATATTAGCAAAGTAATTTTGAGTATAGATTTGGAGATGCGAAGTTCGTGTTTTGAAGATTTCTTGAAGATAATTTGAAGATTTGAAGATCATTGAAGAATTATTTCAAGGAGAAGGAATTGAAGATTGGAGCTTATTTGCAAAGGATTGAAGCCAAGTCCAGAAAAAGCCCTGAAGTTGAGGATTTTTGGATTATTTATATGGAAATATACTCAGCCCATATAAACCTATAATTGGAGTTAAAATCCCAATTTGTAGGCCTAATATCCAAAAGAATATCCAAATCCCGCAGATTTGCGATATAAGCCCGGTTTCAGCGCAGTCTTCGTAGAAAGACCATAACTTTCTGCTCAGATGTCCGTTTTAAGCCAGTGAGTAGCCGTTGCAAAGCTAACTTCGAGCTCTACAACTTCCTTTTCAAGTGCAAAGCCCACATCTGCCATCTTCAAGTCCGAATTTCAAGTCGAAGTTCCTGCCAGATTCCAGAAAATTCCAGAATCCTATTTTGACTTGGATTCTACTCTAGGATGACATCTAATCCAACTTGGAGTCTAAGTCAGCCCTAAAACCGCCCTATCTATGTTCATCCACTATAAATAGCCACCTTAGGACTAGATTTTGTGTGTAATTACTATTCTCATAAGATATATTGTTTAGTTGAAGATTTGGAGGAGAAAATCCTAGGAGCCGCCACCCCCTTCTCTTCCTCATCCTTAGATAAGTTCTCTTCTTCTTATTTGTGGATGCTCACTCAATTTATGAGTGAGTAATCCTTTTCTTTTATCCAATGTAGAATTTAATTGATGTCTTGACTATTATCATGGTGAGATTTTGTGCTTATATATGAGAATTGTTTAGGGTATTTCTTAGATCTCCGTTTTAATCCTATGTTGCTTGTTTTGATGGGTTGGAGTCGACACTGTCTTGCTAAATTAGGTTAACATTAGCTAGATTAGATCTAGAATTAGAACCTCAGATTTAATCATATGTAGCAATTGGATGAGAGTTAGACCTCCTTCCAAGAGAGATAAGAATCAATGGCTAAGAAATTGCTTGTTGTGCTTGTTTATAAATTACTTGTACTTAATGCTTTATTCCTAAACAATCTTTAAGCCCTAGAACGGTAATTGATTGTTAAAAGAGTAAAAGGGTAGATTAAGCCCTAGAACGGTAAATTTATCTAATTAAGGTGATTTAAGATTTAAATCACCAAGCTATCCAAGGTTTTCATAATTATTAGATATCAATGATCCATCTTATTTATGTCAAGAGGCAGATTAATTCTATTTTGGAGGGTTTTCTTTAATTGTTTTTCTCAATTTATTCTCTGCTTTTTAATTAATTGTTTTCTTTAATTTTCTTGATTGCTTTCTTAGTTAATTTTGTAGTTTGTTAGATTTAATTTTAAACTCTTTTCCAAAATTCTCTCTATTTTATTTTGTTTTAAGAAAAAGAATAATAACCAATTTCTCTGTGGGTTCGACCCCTACTTGCCCTTGCTATTCTTAGTTAGTTATTGTTGGGATATTTATTTTATGGTCATTGACGACACGATCATAATTTTGGCGCCGTTGCCGGGGAGATTGTGTTTTATTTTCTTTTTCTTTTTCTTTTCTATTAGATTTGCACTTGATCATCTTTGTTTTGCAGAAAAGATCCAATGGCGCAACCACAAACGTTACGTGAGCTGAACTTCAATAGTGAGATGCCGCCACTTTGCATTGATTATCCTACTATGGATATGACTTGCAAATTGCCGTCAGCAGTAATCCATAAGATGCCTACTTTCCAAGGAGAATTTCATGAGAACCCTCATGAACATCTAAATAACTTCTTTGTCAACTGTGCTGCCATCACCGGGATGCCTCAAGAGGAAGCAAGACTTCGAATTTTTCCTTTGACATTAGAAGGAAAAGCGAGAAACTGGTTCATAAGTCTGCCATCAAAATCCATAAATTCTTGGAAGAAAATGGAGGCAGTATTTTTGAGCAAATTTTTCCCTGAAGCAAAGCGTGCAGATGTCATAAAGAAAATCACCTCTTGTCAACAACAATGTGGCGAGAAGTGGCACCAATACTGGGAGAGATACAACGAGATCTGTGCAAGCTGCCCTTACCACAACCTGAGTGAAGCACTTTTGATCCAGAATTTCTATGATGGATTACTCTATGACGATCGAATGTATATTGATTCTGCAAGTGGAGGAAGCTTTACACTCAAAACACCGGAGGAAGCAAGGAAGCTGCTCAACACCATGACAGAAAACATCCATCAATTCAGTACAACAAATTCATCAGCAAAGGAGCCTGAACCAGAATTTCTTCAAGGGATCAATGATCATTTTGATAAAGTCAATTCGACAATTACTTCCTTGACCAATTTAGTTCAACAACTAGTTTTGAATGAAGTGGTGAAGCAACCTCAAAACCATCAAACACACTTGTATTCAAATTTAGGTTGCACTAATACGCAAGCGGGAATTAATGCTATTGAAGAAACTCAACATTGGTGTGCACAAAATATGGAATTGCCTGATGTTCTAGCCCCACCTGCGATATCTTCACCTCCAGCATTTGTTTTCCCTGATGTGTCTGATGAACCGATGCAAGGAATTGAGGAGACCACAACAAAGAGCAACTTACCTGTTGCACCACCAAAAGCTGATCAAATTCAATTAGAAGACGAATGGATGGAGGAGATGCGAGCTAAGTATGATCCACTACCATTCCCTCAAAGGTTTGCACAACAACTGATCGAGCCAAAAACAACCCTATTTTTATGATCATTTTCCTATGGTTTTTGGTATTTTTATGTGGAATTTAACCCTATTTTGCAAGTATTTGTGTTTTTAGGTCTTAAAGAGAAGAAAAGTGGAAACTTATTGTTTTTCACTCTTTTTGGAGCTAAATTGATGACTTTTTGCACAAATATGGACTTAGCAACTTGGAGTGAAGATTTGAAGATGCGAAGTTCGTGATTGAAGATATTTTGAAGATTTGAAGACAATTGAAGAATTAATTCAAGAAGTAAAAATTGAAGATTTGGAGCTTATTTGCAAAGGATTGAAGCCAAGTCCAGAAGAAGCCCTGAAGTTGAGGATTTTTGGATTATTTATATGGGAATATACTCAGCCCATATAAACCTATAATTGGAGTTAAAATCCCAATTTGTAGGCCTAATATCCAAAAGAATATCCAAATCCCGCAATAATCCCGCAGATTTGCGATATAAGCTCAGTTTCAGCGCAGTCTTCGTAGAAAGGCCATAACTTTATGCTCAGATGTCCGTTTTAAGCCCATGAGTAGCCGTTGGAAAGCTAACTCCGAGCTCTACAACTTTCTTTTGAAGTGAAAAGCCCAGATCTGCCATCTTCAAGCCTGAATATCAAGTCGAAGT
Organism: Corchorus capsularis; assembly: GCA_001974805.1. Lineage (NCBI taxonomy): Eukaryota > Viridiplantae > Streptophyta > Magnoliopsida > Malvales > Malvaceae > Corchorus > Corchorus capsularis. The sequence goes on from AWWV01008648.1 coordinate 33,489, forward strand.
TTCTGCAGAAATCCAGAAAATTCCAGAATCCTCTTTTGAATTGGATTCTACTCTAGGATGACACCTAATCCAACTTGGAGTCTAAGTCAGCCCTTAAACCGTCTTACCCTATTCCTCCACTATAAATAGCCACCTCCTGTATCACAAATCACACAACTTTACACCTCACAAATTTTAGATAATTCTCTTTTTCTACCTTTCTTTAGTTTAGGTTTTTCTCTAGTTTTAGAAGGGGGAAGTCGACACCCTCTCTAGCCATAGAGGGGTGCGACGTCCCTAGGGTTTCAAGGAGGAGAAATCGTTCCTCCTTAGTTCTGTAAGTATTCTTATGCCTCTCATGGATTTTCCTAAGTCCATGAGTAGCTAAATTCTTAATACTTCTTATCCTTTTGTGAACTCAATCAATTGATTATGGTGAGATTTTTGTGCTTATAATTTGATATTAATTTTTGATAGGTAGTATGTGAGTCTCTGTTTTATTTTATGATCTTGATAATTACGTAGTTAGAGCCGCGGCTAATGAAATAGTTTGATAGATCTATAGTTAAGTCAAACAATACGGTTAGTTCTTGAGTTTGACTGTTTGGTAACAAATTAGGTATGCTTAGCCGCAGCCTAATGGGACAAACTTACCACTGACCGAGAAATTGCTTGGTGCCTGGTTTTACTTTTGTATGCATGTGTGAAAAATTAATTGTTCTTAATGCTTTATTCTTAAGTGGTCTTTAAGCCCTAGAACAGTAATTGATTGCTGAAGGAATAAAAGGGATAACTTAGTCTTAGCCGGCACTTTATCTAATATACATGTTAGGTTCGCCCAGACCAGTATCTTAGAGGACAAAGTATTGAATTCATCTTTTAAATCAAGGATCCATAGTTAAATTGATTGATTCATACCATTGGAGAAGAAGTATGCCTTTTAATTATTGTTTTCTTTATAACTTGCTATAGATTTAGATTTAATTTATTTTGCTTTATTTTAGTTTAAATTGCTTTCTTAAAATCCCCTGTTTTCTATTTTAAAACTAATTTTTGGAAAAGGTTTGTTCTTGGGAATAAAGTTCTTCACCCTTCTCTGTGGGATTCGACCCCTACTTGCCCTATCTACTCAGTTAGGTTTTGTGGGGATTATTTTATGATTGCTTACGACACGATCAACAACTTAATTCACTCCGGAAACTAGAGGTAAACATTCCAATGGTAAATGAGATGGTCTAAGTACCAAGGTATGCTTCTTTTCTCAAAGAATTATGCATCAATAAAAGAAAGCATGCTGAAAAATATGCTTTTATGAATGAGAATATATCTGTTGCATACCAAAGAAAATTGCGACATAAATGCTATGACTTGGGATCTTTTTCTATTCCATGCAATATAGGAAAGAATAAGGTGGACAATGCCATGTGTGAATATGGATCTTTAATTAATATCATGCCTTATTCTATCTATAAGCAATTAGGAATAGAACCTCTGCTTGAAACTGATCTTATTATTCAATTTGCTGATAGAACTAACTATAAACCTGAAGGTTTAGTTGAGAATGTTTTAGTGCAAATAGGATATTTTGCTTTTCCTGCAGACTTCTATGTCCTGAAGATGAGTAAAGATGATCTATATCTACCTCAATTGCCACTGCTGTTAGGAAGACCGTTTCTAACATTAGCAAGGATGAAGTTCGATGCACAAGATGGAACAATCAGCATGGAATTTGATGGGAAGCCAATTACATTCAATATTAATGAAGCCATGAAAGCCCCTGCTGAGATCCATTCTATCTTTGCTATTGACACAATTGATGCCTGCTCTGAAGAAGTACAATCGCTTCACCATGAGGATGAACTTGAATTGGTCCTTACAAAGAATCTGGATGAAGAAGAAATCAAGGAAGCAGAAGTCCTGACGCCTGAAGATGTAGTGGAAACCATCAGAGATCTGGAGACACTTCCTGCCGTTGAAAAAAAGGAATCGGTTTCCTATGTCCGATTGGAGCCGACGCCTAAGCCTTTACCATCCATCATTCAACCACCTGAAGTCAAGCTGAAACCACTTCCTGAAGGCCTGAAGCATGTTTTCCTGGGAGATAAAGATACCCTGCCTGTTGTTATTTCAAGTAATTGAATGATTACGAGAAGAACAACTAATCAGAGTTTTGAAGGAGTACTAATGAAGCCATTGGATGGACCGTA
>AWWV01008649.1:0-21381 GCA_001974805.1 Corchorus capsularis
AAAGAAACCCTAATCTCAGTTTTAGGGTTGTAAGAAATGGAAAACCCGAATATGGAACAAGGAGAAGAAGTCCCCGGCGTTGATGGTAAGAATTGAAATTTAAATTGAATTTATATTTTCTTTGCGTTATTTCTGACTTGAATTGAAAAATGAGTCTAGGGTTTTCAATTTTTGTGTTTAGACCGAATAAAAATTAGGGTTTTTTTATGTATTTGCTTTGTGAATTCAATTGAAGTATTCTGGTAATGTATGGTGCTCTGTTTTTGTATATTTATGTTATGGTTTTGAATTTTGGTTAATTTTGATGGTATTTGTCTATTTGACTATTTGTTCAGTATATAACTATATATAAGCTGTTTGGTGATGCAATTCGGTATATATAAGTATAACATGTTTCTGCATTTGGTTCTAATGTATTTGATTAGTATTTAGTACATATGCAGCACACCAGCAGAGTATATATATTGAACTTTGAAAGTTCAATTTCTGTTTTTGCACAACCTGAACTTTGAGAGTATATATATATATATATATATATATATATATTGATTAGTCAATTCTGTTTAGTTCAAGTATATATGTATAACAAATCAGAGTATCCACTCTACTAGTCAATTCTGTTTACTGTTTAGTTGAAGTATATATTCTGTTAGACCTAATTTTTAATTTGCTGAAATTTTTGTGTTCTTTTTTCAGTGGAAAGCGAACATAGTAGTAGTGGGACTAATGTTGGTGATGGAGAAGAGGTGGCTCCCTTACAAACTAGAGAGAGTAGGAAGGAAAAGGCTCCATCATCTCAGTCTACAAGAAGTGTGCAGAACAAGAGGAAAGCAGCTCCTACTCCTAGCCAAAAGCCTCCAATTCCACCTAAAAAGAAAAAGTCTTGGTCTGAGGTATGGCAATACTTCACTAAATTTGATCATCCTAGTGGAACTAGAGCTAGGTGTAATTACTGTGAAAAAGACTATGCTGCTGATTCACACTCCAATGGTACTACTAACATGAGGAAGCATATTCCTAGTTGTAAAGTTTTGCAAGCTAAAAAAGAACCCAAACAAACTGAATTGTTGCTTAAGAAGAGTGGGGAATATGGGGTTGGGGGTATTACTACTTTCAAATTCAATAATGATGTTGTTAGAAAAAGTTTAGCGAGAATGATTATCCTTGATGAGTTGCCATTTAGCTTTGTTGATGGCAAAGGGTTTCAAGAATTTGTAGCCACTGCATGTCCTAGGTTTATAATTCCTTCAAGGTGGACTGTTACTAGGGATTGTATGGATATTTATCAAGAGGAGAAAAAGAAACTTAGACAATTGCTTGCTTATAATTCTGGTAGAGTGTGTCTAACAACCGACAGTTGGAGTTCATGTCAACGAAACAGTTACATGTGTGTCACTGCACATTTTGTGGATGCGAAGTGGGTGTTGCACAAGAAAATTATACATTTCTCTCCTATTACTAGTCATAAGGGTGATTTTATGGGAAAATGTATTGAAAAGGTTTTAAGGGATTGGGGTTTGGACAGAGTGTTGACCATAACAGTAGATAATGCTACTAATAATGATGTAGCTATTACTTATTTGAAGAAAAAGCAAAAGACTTGTAAAATGAGTGTCTTAGATGGGAAATGGTTGCACATGAGATGTGTAGTCCATATTCTAAATTTGATTGTTAATGATGGTTTGAAAGAATTGACACAATCTGTTGAGAGGATTAGGGAAGCTGTTCAGTACATTAGGAATTCTAATTCACGGCTTGCCAAGTTCAAAGACTTGATTAAGAGGCTAAAGATAAAGTCAAATGTTGGATTGTGTGGTGATGTTGCGACTCGGTGGAATTCTACATACCTCATGTTAGAGCAAGCTCAAGAGTATGAGAGAGTGTTTGATGTTTATGAAGATGAAGACCCTCATTACAGAGTTGAGTTGGAGTCATTATCATGTAAGGGGCCTCCGACAAGTGAGGATTGGGAGAACGCTAGGAGATTGAATATTTTCTTGAAGAAGTTCTACCGGCTCACAATGAAAGTTTCAGGTACTGTTTTATGGTTAATTTGGTACTGTTTGTTGATTGAATTTGCTTCTGTTTTATGATTGAATATGCTACTGTTTTATGATTGAATATGCTACTGTTTCTTGCTTATAATTTGCTACTGTTTTATGCTTAATTTGCTACTGTTTTATGCTCAATTTGCTACTGTTTTAGGGTTCATGTAGCTACTGTTTTATGCTTAAATTTCTACTGTTTTAGGGTTCATTTGCTACTGTTTTATGCTTAAATTTCTACTGTTTTAGGGTTCATTTGCTACTGTTTTATGCTTAATTTGCTACTGTTTTAGGGCTCATGTAGCTACTGTTTTATGCTTAATTTGCTTCTGTTTGTTTGATGCTTAATTAGGAATTCTGTTTTTCAAATATGTTTTTGTTTAAATCTAATTCTGTAATTCTGTTTTTGCTTAAGGTCAATTCTGTTTTTGCTTAAAGTCAATTCTGTTTTTGCTTAAGTTCAATTATATTTATGCTTAGTTCAATATTAGTTGAGTCACTAACTACACAAATTGATTTAGGCTCATCTTATGCCACTGCAAACATGTTTCTTCAAGACATTTGCACTATTTATATCAAGCATGAATGACTTACAAATAATAAAAACTCTGGGATCAGTGGCATGGCTGCTAGAATGCTAGCTAAGTTTAATAAATACTGGGTTCAATGGACAAGGTAAACATGCTCCTTTATGTTGCCACTGTCTTGGATCCAATGAAGAAGATGAAATTTGTGGAGTGGTGTTTCAACAAGACGTACCCAAATGAACCCACTCAAGTAACTTCAATGATGTCCAAAGTCAGTGAGGCAACTGTCCAACTGTTTGAAGACTATAAAAGACTAATGGAGCCTGATAAAGTGGAGACTGCCCCGGCTATTCAAGCTACTGCTTCCTCTAGCAAGATTGACACCATGATGTTGGATGATGAAGATGATATGCTAGATGAGTTTAGAAAGTATAGTTTGGAGAGTGGCAAGGAAGAAAACCAATCTGAGCTTGATAAGTACTTAAGGGAAGAAACTGAACCTGTCGGAAAAGGTCAAGAATTCGATGTTCTGTGTTGGTGGAAAGTTAACAGCCACAGGTTTCTGATCCTATCTGCTCTGGCTAGGGATGTTTTGACAATCCCGATTTCCACTGTTGCTTCCGAATCTGCATTCTCCACTGGTGGAAGGGTTTTAGATGTGTTTCGGAGTTCTATGTTGCCATCCGTTGTTCAAGCATTGGTTTGCTCTCAAGACTGGTTACGTGGAGCTTCAAAGATGGATTTTGATGCCATGATTGATTCAAAGGATCAAGAAAAGTTTGATGAGATTGCTCTAGGTATGTACTAATACTATGTACTGAATTTTAATACTGAATTAGTGAATTTGGATGAGTTTGGATGGGATGGGATAATTGCTCAATGCTTACACTGATTACTGAATTTTTTTTGTCTCATGCTTTGCTTGCATTTGCTTAGAATCATCCAAGGACTCCTTGGATCCAATAATTGATGCTTGAGATGAGATGAGTCAAGAGCTGTGAAGTGTGGACAACATAGAAGGTAAACTTGAAGTTCCTATTTGTTTTCCAATTTCAATCATAAATACAATGCTGTAATGATTACTTTCAAACACAAATTGTCTATGATTGATTGAGATCGATGCTGAAATGGTAGATTTATGCTTTATTTTCTTGCATTTTATCTGCCATATAGTTGATATTTGAGAAATTTACTTGAATCTTTCCTGAATTGATGAATTTTTTCTTGCTGTATAACCAAGTTGCTGGCTTGCTGCATGGATGATGATCTTATTTCAAGTTGCTGCATGGAATGGTTGATGATCTTGAGATCTTCAAGTTGCTGCAAGTGCTTGGCTGAAGCCTGATGCTTTGCTTCAATATTGTCTTGCTTTATAGTTTATGCTTAGCCTTAGGGTATATAATTAGTATATAATTAGGTTGCAAAGTTCTTCAAAGTCAAACTATGAGTATGAATTATGAAACTAGCAAATTGCACATTTGATCATGCATGCTACAGTATAGATTATGTACAGCCTATCTTTACCTGCTGGAAATTTTTGCACTTTGCATGCATTTTTGTAAGTCTTTTTGTCGAGCTAGGCAGCTAGCTAAAGCTAACTGCAGTGCTTGCTAAGCCTAACTTAGTTTAGGTAAATTGAAACAGCAAATGTATTTGAATTGTATAGGCTAATCTTTTGTAAATGGCAATTGAATTAACCATTGAAATTGATAGTATTTTGCAATTTTACTACTTTATTTGCATTGTTGGCTGTTCAAAATAGTAAAAACAAAGATATTGTTGGCTGGCGGTTTCAAACCGAAACCGACACAACCGAATCATTTCGGTTTTCTGCGGTTTCTATATATTCGGTTTTGGTTTCGGTCCTAATATAAGTATGTCGGTTTAATCGGTTAAATTGAAAAACCGACCCGAATAACCGAAACCGACCGATTGCACACCCCTAATAAAGAGGGTTAACATAAAATTCTTAACGAGTAAGTCTTAGACTTAGAGCTGTCAAAAGTTGACCCGAATTTGAGAACCCACCGAACCCGTCCAACTCGATTTGACCAGAAAAAGTAAACAACCCGAATCCACCCGACCCGAGATCCGAATGACCCGCAACCCAGATGACCCGAGACCCGAATGACCCGTCCCAGATAACCCGAAACCCGAATGACACGTAACCCGAGTGACCCGAAACCCGAATAACCCGAGAAGTTAACCCGAATGACCCGAGAATATTATAAACTAAAATTATCTTTTATTCAATAAAATTTATAATTTTACTTATTCTAAATCATCATCTATTCAATACAATTTATATTATTGCTATAATTTTACTAATTATAAATCATGATTAAATTTGCTAAAATTCATTATATGAACGATAATTATATGAACAACCACTAAAATTAAATCAGTTATATAAATAATTTATGATAAATTTATAATAGTAATTTATTTTTTAAAATAATGAATAAATAGTAATACTTACTTAGTAATTTCTTGGTGATTTTATTTATTGAATACTACGACCGTACTCTAGCTGGTAAGGGTTGTAATTCTATTTTCATTGTTCATGGATAGTTATATTATTAATTAATTTATAATAACAATTGAAGTAATGAAAAAAATATAAATTTAGATATTACATAACTAATATTTTATTTATAATTATACATTGTCAATAACGTTTTTATTTTTTATACTTCACAAACAGCTTAAAATGTTGACACATACCCCACCTGATAATTAATTATGTATTTAAAACCTATCTCACCTGATAATCGATTATGTATTTAATATTCAAAATTAATATCTAAGAAGACACATATCAAGTATTCTATCCTTTAACCTTGCATATGCAGTCTGCTAAACTTCGTTGATAATAGATTGTCTAATGTTTCTACTTATTTATAAAATAAATCGAATAATAAATATATTTAAAAAAGTTGAGTATTGAAATTTAAAAAATTCAATGCTGATCCAATTGACCCAAAACCCGAGTGATCCGAGGTCAAAACCCGAACCCTCCCAACCCGAAACCCGGTAGACCCGAGACCCGAGACCCGAATGACCCGGAACCCGTATGATCTGAAACCCGTATAACCCGAAACCCGTATAACCCGAGACCCGAATGACCCGAATAACCCAAACCCAAATAACCCGAAACCCGAATGATTCGAGAAAACTACCTGACTCATTTGACCCGGAGCCAGATGACCTGAACCCGAACTCGTCTGTTTGACACCTCTAGAGTTAGACCTAACAGTATATGTTGTTGCTTCAGTCGCACAATCGGGAGCAAAAACCACTTTGCTATGATGGTGGGATGGGGATATCCACCCACCAGCACCAGCATTAATGTACCATTCACTGAGATACAGGAAACGTTGACAGCGTAATAATTAAAATCTTTATCTTGTCTTAATTAGTTGACTCGGAAAATTGGATTAGGACTGAGAATTGGTATAAAACATAAAATTGCTTAATTTAACCAATTTTTAGGAATCTAAAGCTAATTCATATGTGGTACAGTGGGACTAATCAAACCATCTGATACAGCCACAAAAAAGCATCGAGAGACTTCTTTGAGCCTGTTAATCTTTATTCAGCATTGCAATATATATTTATTTTATTTCTAATCAATTTTGTATGAGCAACATAAGAAAGGAAGATAATTTATTTTTCATTTCCACTTTCTGGAGCTTTAAAATAAGTCCCATCTTTTATTATTACAAAGCATTTAAAATAAACAATTGAAACTGAGTTTTTTTTTATACTCTCCTCTCTGTTATTCAGGGGAGGAGGAGGTTGATTATATTGTTTTTTTTTTTTTTTTCAGAATAATCTCCCCAGATCTATAGATCTGTTGGGTTAATTGAGTTTTTTTGAGTCAGTTTGTTGAGTTTGAGTCAGTCAGTTAGTCACACTCTGTTAGTGTGTATCTCCGAGTTTACATAGATTGAAGACAGTTCATCTTAGTTTTGATATGATTTTACTTTCATATCTACGGGTTAATCAAGGGGGTTCTCGAATCACTCACCTTTGTGTCGCTTTTGAAAGTTTTTTGTTGATTAAATTACACAGAAACGAGAGCGAAGAGGTATCGCACGTACTAGATACTTTTGAAGAAGGTTTGAGACTCCAAATCATCAAGATGGCTCGGGTCATGAAACGAGATCAAGATCTAAACGCAAAAGATGAATACTTTTTCAACCTATTGTAATTTTTAGTTACTATTTTGTAATTTCATTTATATAAATGAAAATTACAATACTTTTCTTTCAAAAAGAAAAAACAATTGAAACTCTCTGTATAGTCGTTTCCTCTTTCAAGTAATTTGCACCGGACTTGAAGTCACTCACAGCCACCTGCAGGCATAATTTGATTTATCAATTCTAATTAGAGGAGAAGACTTGTAAAAAAATGAAAATATTGTAAAACAACTTTTTGCGAAACGTTATTGACTTACTTGATGCTTGATTCCTTTGTTGATCAGAGGAGCCTCTCTTGAAATTCCACCATGAACAACGACCGCTTCTTAGGTGGTTGAATCCCCATAGAACAGAAATCTTTGCGTCCAAACATGATTCTGAACAGGCGATTCCCCATCACGAACACAAAGAACTTTAGGAAATTAGTCAGATTTTCCATCTCTCTTGCTACTTTTCTCTCCCTGCTGGTTTCTAAGTAACAAATCACAATGTTGCTGTGCCTGCAACACTTTTAGTGAGTGTGTATATATAGGCTTCAGGATAAAGAATCAAAAATCCCACATTAACACTGCATATACAATGTATCATAAAAACAGAAAATAAAACTCAGATTATTGCAAATCATATGAATAGCCTCTTGAATATTCTCTTCAATTCCATAATTGCAATCAAGTTTCTATCTTATGCACCAAGAAGGAAGGATTATTATCCAAAATTAGCCATTGTAATTTCTATATATGGGTGAACGTCTTGGGAACAAGAAATTGCAATATTGTTAACAAATTTGAAATGTTTTTGGCTGATGCATGCATGGATTTGGTCACCTAGTTCCTTAAAAGGAATTTACTTGTTTCCAAACAATGCCTTTTCAAATGTACATTGCAACTTTTGATTATGAAAATTGGAAATGGGGACTTGAGAGAAAAAATATATATGCTATATAATTTGGAAACGAAACCGGATAAGATATATGCCTGTTTTCCACCTAATTTATTCATGCAAACTAATGGAACTCAATTTTTTACATCTTTAAGATTAAGGAACTTTTTTGTGTCGGATCATGTGATAAGCTACTTGAGGTAAGAAATTGTTCACACAAGCCATTTGGACCAAAGTTACACATGGTGTATTGGTGTTAACAGTACTAGCCACAAGGCAAGGATTTGGTCAGCAGTTCCTTGAAAGGAATTTACATATGTTTCAATACATGCTTTGTCAAAGTTACAATTTTGCATTTTTCGATCATGAAATTTTGAAATGGGGGACTTGAGAGACAAATATATGCTTATATCATATGGAAATGAAAGTAGATGAGATACATGCCCTGTTTTCACCAAATTATTCATGCAAACTAATGGAACTCACTCTTTTACATCTTTAAAGATTATTGAGGAACTAATTTATGCCGCTGGATCATGTCAAAACCTCCTTGTGGTAAGAATCTGTTCACACAACACAAGCCATTAGGACAAAAGTTACACATGGTGTTACGCAATAATATACAGCCATGATATTGCAGGATAGACAGAAGTAGAGAGCAAATATATACCAGCCCCCCATTGGCTGAGATTTCATTTTTCTTTTCTAGCAAATATACCAGCCCCACAGCCATTGTTCTTGTCTCCACTCTCTGTTTCTTCTATCTTTGCTGTGGCTGCCACATATAATCCTCATCCCCCTACTGAACTCCTTTTTCTGTGTAATTCATTCATTCTTTGCTTTGCTTTTCTTTTTCCTTTTTCTACTGATAGTTTTCTCTTCTTCCACTTATAGCATACTCAGGTTTTGTAACCTTTCTTTTTTTAATTTAGCTGGAAATAGATGATGAATATTGTAACTTGTAAACATATACGCAATTTTGTGCCAAAAAAAACATATACACAATTTTTTTTCTCTTTATGGATGTAATAAATGATAATTTGTTATATTATAGCTTATTTTTCAGGCTTCTAATTATGAATTCTTTCCCATATCGATGTGAAAAAAGTGAGAATTTGGCACAATTGATTGAGCTAAAATCACTTGTTTTCATTTTCATAACGAAGAAAAAAAATCAATTACAGAATAAAAATGTTCAGAAGATTCTAGTAAATGGATGACATTGAAGAGGGGGTTATGGAAAAAAAATGCAAGTATGTGCATAATTCTAATGTTAATAAGATTTATGAGCATTAATCAAATAATTGTTCAGTTTTAAAGATCCAAGTACAACAACTATATTTGAACTGTCATATCTTCTCCATGAAAAATGAAATGAAATGTGCACGCAAGGAAAGAGTAGAAACATGTAAATTAAGTCCAAAGACAGGCCGACTAAAGCAGGCTAAAGGCATGAAGTTGTCTAAGTTTGTATTGACGAGATATTGGACAATGGCCTTATGTAAAATGAAATTATATATTGTGATTGTGAACATGGCCATGGGGTTGTCACTTGTCTGTCTGAAATTTTGGCTGATTCTTATCTCAACATGTGCTTCTGTCAAGTGATCTGCTCTAAGAACTTCATGCCACTTTCGGTTTCTGCTTTGCAAGACAATTCATATATATGTTTTACAATTACAAGTAAATCTGTTGGGTTTAAAGGAATTAAAGGATGAATAATAATTAAGTTGAGAACAAAGCAAAATTAATGAAGAATAATAGAGGAGTGTCGTAACGTGCGGGTCCGGGAACCCTATCGCTCCGATTGTAAGAAAGGAGTCGTCGCTAATCGTTTTTCCTAGGTGCGATTAGCCACCTAATTGACCTAATTAACTTAGTTGGGTCCAATGCTTGGCGAATGACCGACTAAGTCTATAGGTCTGGTCTTCCAACCTAAGTCTAGGTCCGGGAGTCTGTTACACTTGGGGAAAGATCAACATCCCTAAAGCGCCCGTCAAATGACGGTACCATTAATCTAACTAAATCTAGGATTTAATAGAAATTAATTGTCTTTATTGAAAGTAATCTACTTATTAAGGAAATCAAAAACTAAAAAAAGAACAAAATCTTTTTTGGCCTTTTATCTTTTATTTTTTTTAAATAATTAACCTAATTTTATCTAATCTAATTAGATAACACTAAAAATTAAATAAATGCATGATGAAAATGATGTATGAGAGTCCAAATTATTTTAAATTGTCAAAGTGATTATATGAAGAATCCCATCCGGCATCCACCACTGTATTGGTTAGATACCATTTGGAAATTCTAAGTCCTGAAACTGTCAACAAAGTGCCAAAATCCCAATTCATTCTCCCATTAGGGGAGTCAAATTAAATTTAAGTCATATGGCAATTAATAAACAAAAATTAAATATGCATGCACATGTATAATGAAAATAAACTAATTAATCCTAATTTGACTCTAACTAAATTAAATTAAATTAAATTGTTAAGAACTAATTCCTAAGCAAATTATGAAATTAAAAACCTAAATTAATTAAACCACAACCCAAAGGTCCCACGTACGTCAGATTAAATTACTCCCTCAGTGCCTAATTAGATGTCCACTCTTGATCAACTAAGACTAAACTTTGACCATTGTTTTTGAAATCAATATGTAAAATTTAATTTTAAAAAATTATGTGCTAAAAAGGTTATAATTCAAAGTTTATAAGTGTTATTTTTAAAAATTATTTTGCTTTATATATTTTTTATAAACAATGATAAAAGTTTAGCTTTGTTGACCAAGAGTGGACTTCTAATTGGGGACGGAGGGAGTATAACATATCTCAATTCCATTTAAAAAAATGTAACATACTCATCGAATATATTAAAAATCAAGTGTAAAATAAATATAAGGGGATCAATCATGAATACCACTTACGCAAAACTAAAACTTAAACAGAATTTTGAAAAGGCTAATGGATCCAATCGAATAGCAACAGAATTAAATTGATTGATTGCTTCATTAAACAATAGAAATCGAGGTGCTACATGAAAGAGGAGAAAAACAAGGCACCAAAAAAGAGGATCTTACCCTACTGCAGAAAAGATGATTTGCCTTTTTCCTTTTATTCACGTGCTGCCTAGGTTGGGTGGGAAGACGTGCCTTTCTTTGTTTTGCTTTCAATTCTTTCTCCAAACAAAGCCCTCTGTTCCTTTTGTTTTTGCCGTCAAGAATATAAGAGTGTATTCCTCTTTTCTTAATTGCAAAAACCGTCCTAACCCTAGGCACTTCTCTACCCTTTTATACCTTAGAGACCTTTTCCTTTTGGACTCAATTTATTTGAGTAAAAATAAGCCCACTTACATATACCCACAAAAGAAATTACAACATAAGTTTCAACTTAGACTAAAAATAATGGGCTTGTCCCAAAATTAATTAAACCCAAAATTTGGTGTCTACAGCTACCCCCTCTTTGTGGACTTTACAAGAATCTTGAAAGACGTAAAGACATTCTTTTCATATTTCTAGATGAATGGGAAGTACACAAAGACGTAGACACCATTGTGTTTGAACTCTTTTTCTTCTTTCTGCACTTCACTTCAATGTTGAACTTCTTAACTAACCGTACTGGATCAACTCTAATCATTGGAAACTTCTCTGAAAACTTCTTGAAATAAGATCAACTCTGATCTTCGAAAACTTCTTGGAATGAGATCAACTCTGCGTTGGAAACTTTTTGAAATGAGATCAACTCTGATCGTTAGAAACTTCTTGAAATGAGATCAACTCTGACCTCTGAAAACTTCTTGAAATGAGATCAACTCTGATCTTCGAAAAATTCTTGGAATGAGATCAACTCTGATCGTTGGAAACTTCTTGAAATGAAATCAACTCTGATCTCTGAAAAATTCTTGAAATGAGATCAACTCTGATCTTCGAAAACTTCTTGGAATGAGATCAACTCTGATCGTTGGAAACTTCTTGAAATGAGATCAACTCTGATATTCGAAAACTTCTTGGAATGAGATCAACTCTGATCGTTGAAACTTCTTGAAATGAGATCAACTTGACCATTGAATACTTTTTGGAATGACCGCACTGGATCATCTGGGGGTCAACTATGACCATTGAATACTTCTTGGAATGACCGCACTGGATCATCTAAAGATCAACTTAGATCTCTAAAAGCTTCTGTGAAAGACCGCAATGGATCACTTTAAACACCTGCACCTGAATCTTCATCTATCATTTCTTGACTTCTTCTTTACCCATTCTTGGCTATTGTCTCTTCTTGGTTCCATGTCCTCTCATGGCTCCTTCTTTGCTTACTAGACTATGTGGTGTCCAGCTCTTCTCTATAATGCTCCCATGACAAATTCTTCAATAACTCTGAATCACTTCATCTTCGTCCATGTCAAGCCCTGATGACTCTACTATATGTAACTCTTAAATGCTTCCTTTTCACCAGATGTGATGCTCTTCCATCCTTTCTCTCTATAACCAAATGACTCCTTGACAAAACTCCTTGCTTTGAATCTCACACAGATGATCTGATGAAGCTGATTCCTTTGCCCCACGTCAGTCCTTGTATCAACTTCTTTTTCTTCCTACAACAAAATTTGAACAGAAGTTAAAGTCCAAAATATGTTATCACCATGCAATTAGATTTGCTTAACACATGTCATGATTAAAAATGATTTTACATGAACACTGCCTCATTTGACCCTGAAGACATTTTTGTCAGAAAAATGCCGCATATATTGCCATGTTTTTCCAAAACCAAAAAACTTTTCTCAAAAGATTTGGTGACCACTACTTAGAAGACTCCCCTTGCCAAGACTTTGACTGCTTCATCTTAGACTCACAAATGGAATGAAAATCTTTAACAAACTCTTTTTTCAAAACATTCTCAAATCATCATTTGTTCAAAATAATTTGAGTCAACACTGACTATCAAGAGGTTCCCAAAGGCTGGAAAGGCAATTGTCCAAAAAGGACGTGTATCGGCTTCTCTTGACAAGGTTCGAGTGTTTGACGGCTTTGTCAACTCTTATTCCATGAATTGAATCAATGCTCAATGTTGCGAAAGAGGTCCTACTTTATTTGACTGCCGTGACAGTCCCTATGAGGACTCAAGAATTCCCATTCTTGCTCTAGACTGCCCTTTCAGGTTTTCACCTTAGAGCTTTATCATTTCCTTCTCTTTTTTCCTCTTTTTTCTTTTTTCTTTTTTTTTTCTTTTCTTTGTTTTTTTCCGCCACACACTTGCATTGAAAACTCTTGAAACCAATTTTGTCTTAAAATCTTTTTGAAAAACATTTTTTTTTTCTCTTTTGAAAAGATTTCTTTTTAAGGAAAACATTTTTTCTTTTGAAAAGATCACACTTTGAGGAAAGATTCATTCCAATATCCCGACTTGATCAAAGATGGACTTTATTAGACACGTAATGTAGGCTTGGGTTAAGGGTGCCAAAGAAAGGATAAAAAGGCTCAAAAAGTGTTTGAGGGTGATTGAATCAATGATCACTTCTTTGCCCTGTAAAGGGTTCTGTCAAACTCATCTTTCTTCCATCTTTTGCTTTTTCAACTTCTTTCATTTCTTTTCTTCATTTTTTTTCCTCCCCTTTTGATTTGAACTTCTTTTTTTTCTTTTTTTTGATGGAGTGGGCTCATTTTCTCTTTTGTGAACTCGATTCAATATCATGGGTCGCTCCATTTTTCCAAATTCAAATGCAAACCTTCTTTTCATTTGCTGAGACAAAACCCTCTTTGTATCCTTGCCCCCAGTGTGGAGGCTGATCCTTGATTAAGGTTTATTTGAAAGAAAATTAATTCGGCTCAAAGGGGACAACAATGGATAATTTTTCTGCAAGCGAGAGGAATAAGAAAGAAAGCCATTTATCACTTCAAGCTTGGACATTAAAAGGCAATCATGAAAAACTTAAACCCTTGCAAAATCCGATTTTTAGAAAACTCTTTTCTGAAAACACTTTCTTGAAAAACATTTTTGACTTTTGAAAAACTCTTTGATCAAAATCCAAAAATTTGTGCCAATGCATGACGTTTCAATCAGTCCATTTCTTTCACATTTCCTTTTCCTTTTTTTTCTTTTTTCACTTGATTTTCTTTTACTGATGGGAATCCCATAACTGATGTCTGCCTCTCTTTCATTCATCCGACCTCTGTAATGATGAATTTGAGCATTTTAATCTACCACTTTGACTGACTATTGCGTTCATTCATTATAAGGACATGAAAAGTCTCTTGAAAACCAAGGTTATCGGAAAAGGTTCAACTTGGATTGTCTACCCAGGATTTATGGACCAACTTGCCCCTACAAGGTTTGGAGGAGACTTGAATTTGGCTTTTAAAAACAATCTTCCTCAAGGCATATGTGGAAAGGTAACAAGATATCCTGAAGACGTGGAACTTTAGTTTCAATTATGTTTCAAAGGAAAAATGGGCTCTTTTTAGGATCAAGGAAATGTGGAATTTAAGCTCAGTGTTGACATAAAACAAATTGTCTTGCTGTCACTTTCAAAAATAACATCCTTTATTTCAAAAATATTTTTTTATTCCAAAGACAACCCTTTCACTAAAGAGTTTTTGTCTTATATCTCAAAACCTTTTACTAAAACCCCATTCCTTTGCTCATTGCCCAGACAAAGATCATTGCCCCTTGTTGAGTGCTTTGGGAACTGCTTATTAGTGTTGATCACCAAATTTTGCAAACATTCACAATTTTTATTCAAATGAACTTTTTTCATTCAAGGAAACAAATGCAACAATTTTGATCACTACAAACATGAGAAAATCTGAGTAATAACATCTAAAACTGAAATATAATGCAAGTGCTATGCATATGTGATATAAGCACCAAAGTTTCAGAAATTCCTATCCAATAAACTCCCAGTTCTCGTTGCAGTTAACTGGCCCTTCTGATGTAGTCTTCAATTTTCTCCCACAATTTTCAGCCCATTTTAGTGAACTCAAGCCTCCAACTGATCTCCCATGCTTTCCTGAGGATGTTAGATTCCAACAAGCAAGTAGAAACAAGTAATATTTTACAAGTGAGTGACAAATGCATGATGTATGCATGTACATATAAACAAGTGAGCGACTACTAACTTCACAAATCATGGAATTGCGAAATTGTTATCAGCATGAGATTAATGCTTGGATGCATGGAGAAGATGTATGACATGGGAATGAATAAATGCATGGATGTGCATGGCCAATTATAAAAGATGAGAATTCAAAAATGATGTCATGATTTTCTAGGATGAAACCTGCAAAACAAAAAGGGTTATACATATGCACATGCAAAAAGGCAAAAGAAAAGGGAAGAGAGACAAAAAATGGTTAATATTAAAAATATTAACATGAATAATAAACTTGAAACAAAAGAAAAATCACATGCCCCTTATTATCAATGTGATAATAATGCGACAAAAGTGATGTACACGAGGTCTTTCCACATTTTGGCTAAAACTTCGTAGGATCAAAACCTTGACCGTCATACGTTTTGTCTTCAACCAAGGTTCTCATCCTTATGCAAATGATGCTATTATGTAAACATGATGCATGCACCTATTCATTCACCATACCAGATAGATAGATAAGACAATACTGAAATTCATTGGAAAACTTAACCGCAAAACCAAAGTCTGAAAATGTCGAGGCTAAGATAACATCCATAAGTAAATAAAATCCAGTATATCACTTCAAGAAACTTATGCTAAAGTAAAGTCTAAAGAACTATTGCGGCCACCCAACAAACTTGCCGAAATAGCTGATAATCTGGCTATACTGGTTGATAGCATCATCAAGAAAATCGGCCACTGATTGCTGGCAGACCAAAGGACTGACTCGTGGTTGAACCTCCCGAGCTCTATCTCTCATTCTTTCAGCTTCACTAACCCCTTTCTTGATCTTATCCAATAGCCATCTGATTTGCCTACACCTCTCCATATGTTGGGCCTTATACATTGCACTGGTGCCACTAGCTGAACGGAGACCTTCAGCTTCTTTCTTCATTTCCTCATGATCTTTCTGAAGCTTCGAAAGCATTTTCTCCATTTCATCACACTCTTTTTTGTTGATCTGAGCAGTCTCTCTTAGAGTCTTTATGCTGGATTCCAAGAATGCCTTAGACTCTTCAATTGTTTTGACCTTCTTCTTCTCTCTTCTACATTCTTCTCTAACTTTTTCATTTTCCTCCGGAGTCTCTTCAGATTATTGCAAAGAATTTTCACTTGTTGATCTATCTGCATGTCATTCTTTGCCCTCACTTCATCTAGCTTATTCTTCCACGATCTAGTGTTTTTCTTGTGAATCCCATCTTTCCTTATCCAGTAAGCCAATTCTTTTCTTTCCTCGGCCATGACACCTTCCAAACTTTTACATTTCAACTCCATCTTTTCCTTTCTTTCTTTCTCATCCTTCGCTTCTTCAGTTACTTCCCTCAGCTTGGCCTCTATTTTCTCATTCTCCTGCTCAGCTTTCTCCTTTTCTGCTGACAATTTCTGATTCTCTTCTTCTAACCTTTGGGCTTCAGAACCCTTCAACAGCCTTTGATAAACAATCTTCATTTTCATAAGCTCATTCTCCATCTCCCCTCCTGTCTTGGCTTTAGGATCAGGGGGTGGGGGTACTCTAATGTCCTTCACCCTCTTGCGGTGCCAATCAAGATACTCTGGGGTTACACCTCGAGCAGCTCCAAGATTCCTCACAAAGTACATGTTCATTAACAGCTCCCGAAGTCTCTGGACTTCTTTCTTTGACCCATCACTTCCATATTCAAAATTCACACTGCTTAGTCCATGTGTGGCTGGGATAAACTGTTGAGCTCCATACTGTCTTCTTACCATCACAGGAGAATAGCTGATGACTCCCCATAATCCAAACAAAGGTACCCAAGGGTTATTCCCACAACAGTATGCCACCTGAGTTCGATCAGTCCACGGGGCTATCCAAACAACTTGGTCTGCTGTAAGGTTTCTCAGAAATTCAACCCACTGCTCTTTAGTCTTACTCTCAGGCCACTGACTATTAAGGTATTCCCAAATTGGAGTCCTTGTAGATATATGTCGCCATTGGAAGAACCCTGACTTGATGCATTGGAAATGTCCTTTAAACCATATGGTTAACAGCTGAGCACATCCATGAAACCTCTCTTTTCCATCTTTACGACACTGGATGAGTGACCAAATTCTTTCAACAAGGATCGTGGGCATTGGATTATTGCCACGCTTGATAGCATCTACCAAATATACCACACTTATCTTTACATGCCCCAGCACTTTGGGAAAGACTACTAACCCATAGATCAGTATTGCCATCACATCGTACCCTCTTTCATCACTCAACTGTTCCTCCACAAATTTCATAAGGCCCTTAATTGGCAATCCCATTGAAGAACCTTTCTGTTTAGGGAACTTGTCATCATCTTTCTTCTGAAACCCCATGATTTCAACCAATTTTGCCGTTTGAGAAGTTTTGCTACCCCTCATATAAATTTTACTTTCTCTATCGATGGTTTTCATCTTAAGCAACTGAGCATATTCTTCAATGGTAGGGACTATGTCGACTTCATTGAAAGTAAAACAACGATACGAAGAGTCCCAAAACTGGAGCATGGCTCTGATCATGTCTGCATCCACTTTAACATGCATTAGAGGTATGACCCCACCATACTTAGCAGTGAACTCCTCCTCAGTCATTTTCACTTTCTTCCATAATTTCTTGAGCTCTGCCAGATCATTCTGTTGCAGATTCAGATTCACCCTTTCTGGCACTGTCGACTGGAAACCCTCTGGCAAGTTATCCCCATGTAGCTCTCTTGCTTTCATATTACGGAACTCCACATGAACTGGATGACTATCCCTCTCTTTTAGTGGCATATATGACTCCTCCTCGCTCGTGAGCAACATTTCTTATCTATCTCGGATGGTGAATGACCTATATATGCCATGCAAAATGCAAAAAGAAAGCAAAAACAAAACAACAAAAGAACAAAGTTAGAGATATCATAGAAAGAAGTAAATTAAAAAGACGAAAATAATTTTTGAAAAAAATGTGCCCATTGAGATATTCAGAAAACAATTTTCCATTTTTGAAACCTTGAGCACTTGGGCTCATTTGGGCAGGTAGTCCATTTATTGAGGGTAGTATAATTACCCACTCTACGGTTCAATTTGCAAAAAGAGATGATAAGGGTAAGAAATGTTCCTTTGTGTACCTAGGTTTAACCTCACGGGATTGGCTTTACTTAGGTTGGGATCTCTCAAAGGTTCTACATGCTGGGTTAGGCTTCACACGGTTCTAAGGTTCCCAAACTGTCCTCATTGTCGCCCACTCTAGACTAGTAAGGCCCCCAATTCTCTCGCATGATAGGATCATTGAAAAGGGTTCAGTCTGAGTGGAGGTGTTTCGCTTAAAACCCGCACGGAGACGATTGTCTCACGAGGACTAGCTACTTTGCCTCCTCCTAAAAAGGTAAAACCCGTGTGTAGGGTTAATGTAATGCAAATGCAAGTGACTTAGTGTGTGAAAAGAACAATTTACCGTTACCAGACTTAAATACTAAACCACTTTAAAAGCCCTGACTTAAGAAAACATGAACAAGGTTAGGCACAAGAAAACATAAAATATGCATAATAATAAAAATGCAAAAGTAGGCATAGGTAAACATTAAATGCATAATAAGAATGCAAAACAAAGCAAAGAACATAACAGAAAAACAACCATTTTATCAAACCCTAGATTTTTTAGACTAAGTGAGACCTGACTCTCTAAGTAGTCCCCAACGGAGTCGCCAAGTTGTCGTAATGTGCGGGTCCGGGAACCCTATCGCTCCGACTGTAAGAAAGGAGTCGCCACTAATTGTTTTTCCTAGGTGCGATTAGCCACCTAATTGACCTAATTAACCTAGTTGAGTCCAATGCTTGGCGAATGACCGACTAAGCCTATAGGTCTGGTCTTCCAACCTAAGTCTAGGTCCGGGAGTCTGTTACGCTTGGGGAAGGATCAACACCCCCTAAGCGCCCATCAAATGACGGTACCATTAGTCTAACTAAATCTAGGGTTTAAAAGAAATTAATTGTCTTTATTGAAAGTAATCTACTTATTAAGGAAATCAAAAACTAAAAAAAAACAAAATCTTTTTTGGCCTTTTATCTTTTATTTTTTAAATAACTAACCTAATTTTATCTAATCTAATTAGATAACAGTAAATTAAATAAATGCATGATGCAAATGATGCATGAGAGTCCAAATTATTTTAAATTGTCAAAGTGATTATACGAAGAATCCCATCAGGCACCCACCACTGTATTGGTTAGATACCCTTTGAAAATTCTAAGCCTAGGGGGAATGACCTGAAACTGACAACAAAGTGCCAAAATCCCAATTAATTCTCCTATCACGGGAGTCAAATTAAATTTAAGTCATATGTCAATTAATAAACAAAAATTAAATATGCATGCACATGTATAATGAAAATAAACTAATTAATCCTAATTTGACTCTAACTAAATTAAATTAAATTAAATTGTTAAGAACTAATTCCTAAGCAAATTATGAAATTAAAAACCTAAATTAATTAAACCACAACCCAAAGGTCCCACGTACATCAGATTAAATTATAACATATCTTAATTCCATTTAAAAAAAATATAATATACTCATCGAATATATTAAAAATTAAGTGTAAAATAAATATCAGGGGATCAATCACGAATACCACTTACGCAAAACAAAAACTTAAACATAATTTTGAAAAGGCTAATGGATCCAATCGAATAGCAACAGAATTAAATTGATTGATTGCTTCATTAAACAATAGAAATCGAGGTGCTACATGTAAGAGGAGAAAAACAAGGCACCAAAAAAGAGAATTTTACCCTACTGCAAAAAAGATGATTTGCCTTTTGCTTTTTCTGTCAGAGGAATGCTAGGGGCACTCGCTCTAACACTCCCCTTTGAAAACTCGGGCTTTTAAAGAGTCACGTCACCCACACTTTAAGCATCAAACCCGGCTACCCACTATCTAAGCAATCTTCCCCCTTTCCTTTGACCTTTGTTATTCTTTCAAGAACCAAATTATTGAACCCCCAAAACCATTTGCATAGTTGCAGCAGTTACGGCAGACGAGACAATCGTATACGGTGGAAATGGAATGGTTATACGGTGGAAATGGAATGGTGCTTGATGGATAGACAAATGAAAGTGCGGATCGTTTGGGAAAGATGGTCAATTTGTTTGGCGATCTCATAGCATTTGAATCTGAA
Organism: Corchorus capsularis; assembly: GCA_001974805.1. NCBI lineage: Eukaryota > Viridiplantae > Streptophyta > Magnoliopsida > Malvales > Malvaceae > Corchorus > Corchorus capsularis. The sequence continues at coordinate 19,935 of AWWV01008649.1, forward strand.
GGACTCAAGCTTCTTGGGCTGATTTGCGTACTCAGTCGACTAAGAAACTGTGGGTTCTTCTTGATTGGTTTTTTCTTCTTCCGGAGCTGCAGTAGTAGCAACAACGACATCAATCATTTTTAGTATTTGAAATTTGCAGGTAACGTAGAAAATAAATTATAAGTTGGAAATTGGAAGAAAAAGAAGGGATAAGTTATAAGTTCAAAATAAATTATTAGTGTACTGAAAACTGAAATTTAGGAGAAAATTTTTGGTGAAGTGTGTGTGATGAATTGTATCAGTCAAGATTGAAAATGAAGCTTCCAGCTCCAGTGGCTTGTAATTTGTATCTATAAGTTTCTTATTTTCGTCGTTTTTTTGTTAAGTCAATTGAATTTTTGGATTGGGGCTTTCTTTTTCTTTTTCTTCTTAATTTGTTGAGGTGGAGGACTCGAGAGTTGTAAATTTCCTTCTTGCTTCTTTGCTGGGAATTTGAAAACTCCCAAAAAGCTAAGAAATATGAAAGGAAAAGCCAAGAATAGAGGAGAAGAGAAGAGTTTAAAAAGCTAAGAAACCTCCAATTAAAGGTAACCGATTTAATGCTTAAGGTGCGGGCTGACGTGGCTCTTCAAGAGCCCGAGTTTCCAAAAGAGAGTGTTGGAACAGGTGCAGCTAGCATTCCTCTTTTCTGTTATTCACGTGCTGCCTAGGTTGGGAAGACTTGCCTTTCTTTTGTTTTGCTTTCAATTCTTTCTCCAAACAAAACCGGCAAAATGCTCAATTTGGGGCCAAACGTTTGCCACGATACTCGATTTGGGGTCAAACGTTTTAATTGTAACAAAATGAGACCAAACATTTTCGGGACTGCTCAATTCGGGGCTTTTTCCATCGGAATCCGGAGAGTGCCATACACACGCCGTTAACCTAGAGTTGGAGTAACACGTGGCATAAACAGTACATTACGTGGAATTCTGGAATTTTTAGTGTTATTAAAATAAAAAAGATTTTAATAAGAAAAAAAAAGAAGTGTTTTAAATTAAAAAAATTAATTTCATCTCCTCTCTCTCCATTCAGACTCATTCTTCTTTGAGGTTCTGCAAATTTTCTTCTTCTTCCTTGAGGAAGTCCTGCAATTTTCTTATTCTTCTTGCTTGAGGAAATTAAAACTTCCCTTTTATTTTTCAAAGAAAACCAAAAACTAAAAAAAAAATCTTCTCTTTTGTTTTGTATCATTTGCAGAAGCAAAAAAGAACATATAAAAAACCCCCAAACTCAGTCAAAATCAGATCTAACAATCCCCCCCAAGCAAATCGAAGGAAGAAACAGATGGCTTAATTTAGAATGGGTAGTGCTCGGCTACGCCCCCTGGTGCAGAGGCTCTATTCAAGATGGATCTATCATTCGGCGAAAAGTGTACTTGGAAACCTTTGAAGATGGAGCACTCCTGAAAAAAGAAACAAACCTCCAT
>AWWV01008652.1:0-29240 GCA_001974805.1 Corchorus capsularis
ACGGAAGAAAAAGCCGTTCGCGCGGTCGCTTTACAACCCCCCCTCACGGCCTGGGGGGCAATTGTTGAGTATATATGTAACAAGGGGCGACGAACGTCACCCTAGTAGCACTCCGCAGTACCCGCTGGTTGACTGTTGACCGCATAACCAAGTTTGACTCCTTGACTAATGACTCAGCATCCACAGACAGCAGATCCGCTGTTCACGGACCCGACCCGGATATGGGAATAGGTGACGTGGCATTCTTTATGCCTATAAATACAAAGTACCTTCTCAACCTTTGGATATATTGAAAACTCCAAACTCTATACCTAAAGAAGAATACTCTCTCTAGATTCCTCAATCTACTTGAGAACGTCACTGAATTAAGCATCGGAGTGCTAACGCGGGGTCCTTCACCCCCGCACTCCATAGTTGTTCTTCTCTTTCAGGTTCTTCAACCTCCTAGGTACCGGAGTTTGAGAGACGACTTGCCTAGGTCAGCGTTGAGGATTATTTTGACCTCAACAGACGGCTTTTAGGACAAAAGAGAAATCAAAAGAGAGAAATGGGAGAAGAAAACAAAGTGATTCTTCATGGAGTGTGGGCTAGCCCTTTTAGCAAAAGAGTGGAACTAGCTTTGAAGCTCAAAGGCATACCCTTTGAGTATGTGGAAGAAGATTTGTAGAACAAAAGCCCACAACTCCTTCAATACAATCCTGTTTACAAGAAGATTCCAGTTCTTGTTCATAATGGAAAGCCAATTTCTGAATCACTTGTCATCCTCGAATATATTGATGAAACCTGGAAAACCAACCTTTGTCTCCTGCCGAAAGATCCATACAAAAGAGCCAAAGTTCGCTTCTGGACCAGCTATATCCAAGAACAGGTTAATAATCCTTGTAGTTTCATACTTTGTAATAAGAATTGCTAATTAAACTCGCTTTTGAAACAGAGTTGCTCTGTTTTTGTTGGACTAATAGTTATAGTGTTGTATATGCAGGCAGCTGTTTGAAATAATGTTCAAGGTGGTCAAAACAGATGGAGAAGCACAAGAAAAAGCTATTATGGAAGTGTTAGAGAAATTGCAGGTGCTAGAAGATGGAAAGAAAGAGTTTTTTTCGAATGGAAATCCCTCCATCGATAATGAGAATATTACACTGCTTGACATTGTAATCTTTTCTTTATTTGGCCCCCATAAAGTTCAAGAAGAAGTTCTGGGCATAAAGATTATTGATCCAGAAAGGACTCCATTGATATTCTCATGGCTGACAGCCATAAACCAAGTGCCTTTGGTGAAGGAATTGATCCCTCCTCATGATAAGTTGGTGGGAGTTCTTAAATTTATTAGAGAGAATGCCCTCAATTCTCCTTCACTTTAGTATCTTTCGGTGTTTGCTTGATGTTATTTTCCATTGTTCTAGCTTTAAGTTTCTTTTCATTTCCATCTTTGTGATTAGTTTGTATGAATAAAACCTTCGGCTTCAATGCCTTATTAATATTTATGATTATTCAATCTAATTTCACTACAACATTTTAGGCCATTGGATGCTATAAAATTTGCAGCATTAGGGAATTTAAATGCAACCTTTGGTCAATGAATGCATTTCCTCTTTAGCAGCCTTGGCACTGTATGGAAAAGTATTGCTGCAATTTTAAGAAGCTTTTGTTACACTAATTTTTTGCATTCATACCTCCATAGCTACAATTAGAGAACCTTCTAGCAACATCCATTGCTATAATTAGAGAACCTCTAGCAATAGAAACATATATGCATCTATAGATTCATGCATAAAATAAAATCTACATTAATGTTTATTGCGTCCCAAATTTATCAAAATATATCATACCTATTATTTTTGTAATCAGATGAAAATACTATTACAACCCTTTTTAACTTTTAACCTGGAATAATTTTTTCGCCCCGTTTTGGTCTTTTTTCTCTTGACTAATTACTCAATAATCCTTATGTTCTATGTGGTTTTTGTTGGGTTTATTGGGTTATAAAAGTAAATTTCGGTTTTTTTTTTGCATTAGAAGTAAATTTCGGTTTTGTTGACTATTTTTAGGTGATTAACTATTTTAACACACATTGGTGTATTTTAATGGACCGTAACTGTCAAGGACAATTGATTATGACTATCAAGGACAAATGATCCTTTCACACTTACTCATCTTTTTGGGGGGTTTTTTTTTTAATTAGAATTAGAAGAGTTATAGAAGGCTTTGTTTTGCTAAAACACCATTTTTTTTTGGCACAAAGAAAGCGAACTAAAGCACTATTTTTAATTTATACTCATCTTTTTTTTTTTTAAATCTATACTCAACTAACTCAATTAATAGTGTGAAAATGAATAATCGGTTATTGGGTCTAAAATTTTGAATTCATTGAGCCCAAATATGCTATGATGTGAACAATATTTACATCCATTAAACTAACTTTATGGCCTTTAATTTTTCTCACAAGCGAGAAAACAGAAGCGATAAAAAACAGTGAAGTATAATTGAACTCGAAAAGATCTTTGGGGAAATGGATTTCATTTCATTTTTGCGTTCCTCCATTGTTGAAGGGTATTTAAGTATGTATTTTTTAAAGGATTTATTTTTGAAGGATATATAATGGTGATATATATTATATTACTATATGTGGTAACAAGTATACACTTACAAAACAAATAACAGGTACAAACAAGTTCACCCACATTAAAAAATCCCCGTAGTGCAAGCGCGGGATAGCCCTCTCGTTTTATAATTATTTTCCTACTATATAATTTTCAGAAATATATTCTTAATTTATATGAAAATCTTCAAAATGAAAAATCAATTCAAACAAAATCAACATTTTATTCAAAATTTTCATTACATAAAATATAAATCTAAATTGATTTTTAAGTACAAAAAATTACAATGTAAAATCCAAGAACCACCAAAAAACCAATATGAAACTCCTCCAATTTGTTTTTTTTTTTGCACAAAGCAATAAAACATCTGGAAGTATAACCCCATTGTCGAACCTACATGCCAAAAATAATATACAATTTGGAATAAAACATCACTTAGTGGCAACTTAATCTATTCACAATGATAAGGATAATGCTAATCTTCATTCTGTTAATCAAGTTAACCCTAGATAATTCTTATTTATCTCAAGTATTTATCTCCTTGTATTTCACCTTGATGTAAACTCTTGTACTTCATACTATTATAAATACATAACGTTTGTTCACTTTGAGATTAAGTGAAATAGACTTACCAACATTCATCAAACTATAACATGGCATGCGAGCCAGTTCTTTCCTCCACCTCTTCAGCTGCTCTTTCTTCCTCCTTCTCCTCTGGTCACACAACCACATCTTCACTTGGCTTCTCTCTATCAACCTCAAATGCCGCCACTACCAATTTCAATCACCCTGTTCAAGTGCGATTAGATCGCAATAATTTTCTTCTCTGGAGGTCTCAATTACTACCTGTAATTAGAGGCCATAATTTAGTCAGATTCATTGATGGAAGCCTGCCTTGTCCATCTCAGACTATCCTCAACACTCCAACAGACGAATCTACTTCCTCTGAAACTCCCTTTCTCGTTCAAAACCCTCAATTTGCTGCTTGGAAAAGGCAAGATCAACTTCTTCTAGGCTGGATTCTTTCTTCTCTAACAGAACCAGTCCTTGCACAGGTTGTTGGATGCACAACCTCTCACTCCTTATGGACTTCATTGGAGAAACTATATGCTAATCAATCAAGAAACATAATCATGCAGCTCCGTCTTAAACTCCAAACCACAAAGAAGAAAAATATGTCATTCTCAGATTATCTCTAGAAACTTAAGACAGTGGCTGATCAAGATTTAATTTTACAAATTCTTGCAGGTCTTGGTCCTGAATATGATTCTCTCGTGGTTTCTGTTTCTACTCGCAGTGAGCCAGTAACAATGGATGATCTTCACAACCTTTTATTAGGCTATGAATATAGGTTGGAACAACACACTCTTGCTGAGCCGATCACGGCTAACATTGCAACAAAAACAAACTCTTCTTCTTCTAGGCCACCACGCAATCAAGAACGTGGTAGAGGATCCTTTTCGTGGTCGTGGCAGAGGCCGTGGAAGATCAAATCCTAGCTTCAATTCAAATGCTTCAACTGGCAATTTCATTAATCGGCCTCAGTGTCAAGTTTGCTCAAAATTTGGGCACTCTGCATTGGGTTGTTTCCACCGCTTTGATCATGGATACCAGTCTACACAAACCACAAACTTATCCGCATAAATAGCTTCATCATCTACTGTCACTCAAGATGATGATTGGTATCTAGATTCTGGGGCTAGCAACCATCTGACTGCAGATCTATCCAACATGTCCATCCACTCAGAGTACCAAGGACATGATCGTGTGAAAGTGGGAAATGGAACAGGTTTGCCTATTAAACATGTTGGCTCTTCCAAACTCCCCTCCCTTAATCGTCCTTTATACTTAAACAATGTTCTTCATGTTCCTTCTATCACAAAGAATTTAATTAGTGTCTCTCAATTTGCTTCTGACAATAATGTTTACTTTGAGTTTCACTCTTCTCATTGTTTTGTTAAGGATCTATTCTCGGGCCAGGTCCTTCTCAAGGGCAATCTGGATAATGGTCTCTATCGGTTGGTTCCCATTCCATCATCTCAAACTAGTTATCCACCTCAAGTTTTAGTCGGAGAACGTGTGTCTTCTGATCTTTGGCATCAACGGTTGGGTCACCCCTCTCCTAGGGTTGTTCAGCAAGTTCTTTCTTCCAATAAATTGCCTGTTAAAGGCAACAAATCTTTATCTTTTTGCTCTTCTTGTCAATTAGCAAAAGCTCACAAGTTATCTTTTCAATTATCCACTTCTGTTTCTAATAATCCTTTGGATTTAATTCATTCAGATGTATGGGGACCTTCTCCTATTTTATCAAATAATGGACATCGTTATTATGTCAGCTTTCTTGATGATTTTAGCAAATATACATGGATTTTTCCTATGTCTCAAAAGTCTGAAGTCTTCCAAATATTCAAAAAATTCCAAATTCAAGTTGAAAATTTCTTCAATCAAAAGATCAAATCTGTCCAAACAGATTGGGGAGGCGAATATCGTAATGTATCCTCATTCTTAGAGTCAAGTGGTATTCTTCATAGAGTACATTGCCCTCATACACATGAACAAAATGGAAGAATTGAGCGAAAGCATCGACACATTGTTGAAACAGGTCTCACTTTGCTTTTCAATTCTTCTGCACCTTCCTCTTATTGGTATGATGCTTTCTCTACTGCTGTTTTTCTTATTAACCGTCTTCCTACATCAACTTTGAAAAACAAAAGCCCATATGAAACTTTGTTTCACAAAATTCCGAATTATAAATTTCTTAGAGTTTTTGGCAGTGCATGCTTTCCTTATGTCCGTCCTTATAACTCTAATAAGTTGCAACCTAGATCATTAAGGTGTGTTTTTCTTGGGTACAACTCCAAACATCATGGCTACAAATGCCTTCGTCTACAGTCTGGTAAAATTTTTACCTCTAGACATATTGTTTTTGATGAGCTTTCTTTTCCCTTTTTCAAAAGTAAGCTCTAATCAGAACCATTCTAATCCTATCGCAATTCTTCCTCCTTCCAGCTCAATTCCAACCGTTATGCCAGATACTTCTTCTATTTCTCAATTCAAAAAGTTATCTTCTTCAAATTCAAGTTCATTGAGTCCACCTATCTCTTCTCAGTGTCCATCTCCAAGTATTTCTTCCTCTTCTCAAAGTGTTGATTCATCACCAACGAGTCATGATTCCCATCAAGACACGATCCCATCTCCTCTTCCTCTTCCAATAACAACCAAAACACATCCCATGACAACAAGAACAAATGATCAAACTAGGAAAAAGAAGACCTATCCCGATCATATTGCTTATTCTTGCAGCAAACATCCTCTTCCTCTAGGTACACTAACCGAAATTGAGCCTACATGTTTTACACAAGCAAACAAGGTTCCTTCATGGAGGTCTGCTATGGTTGATGAGTACAATGCTTTACTCAAAAATGGTACTTGGGTTCTTACTTCATTGCCTCCAGGTAAAAATATAATTGGATGCAAATGGGTGTTTAGGCTGAAAAGAAAATCTGATGGCTCCATTGAAAGGCACAAGGCAAGACTTGTTGCTAAGGGTTTTAATCAAGAAGAAGGTGTTGATTACACCGAAACTTTCAGCCCTGTTATAAAACCAGTTACAATCCGGGTTGTAATCACTCTTGCTCTCAAACATGGTTGGTCATTGAGACAGCTTGACGTAAATAATGCTTTTCTTCATGGTTCTTTATAGGAAGACGTTTATATGACTCAGCCTCCTGGTTTTGTTGATCCGAATCAACCAACGGCAGTATGCAAGTTACAAAAAGCAATATACGGCCTCAAACAAGCTCCACGAGCTTGGTTCCAAAAGCTAAGTTCTCGTCTTCTTGAACTTGGATTCACCAATTCAAAGGCTGACTCTTCCGTGTTTATTCATCATACATCGAATAGACTTATCATCATTCTTGTCTATGTTGATGATATAATAATTACCGAATCTGATAATGAGGCAATTCCTTTGTTAATTTCTGATCTTGATAAGTCCTTCAAGCTAAAAGATTTAGGGCCTCTAAACTACTTTCTTGGAGTTGAGGTCCAATCATACTCTTCTGGTGTGATTCTTTCACAGCAAAAGTACATTTCTGATTTGCTGAGTCCCACAAAGATGGATGGAGCAAAGCCTTGTAACACACCTGCTGCAACTAACCTTCATCTTTCCAAATATGTTGGTGAACCCTTCCCTAATGTTACTTTGTATCGAAGTACAATTGGTGCACTTCAATATGCTACAATCACAAGGCCTGAGATTGCCTATTCAGTCAACAAAGTCTGTCAATTCATGCAAGCACCAACTCAAGTTCACTAGACAGCAGTGAAAAGAATCCTTCGCTATCTCAAAGACACCATTCATCTAGGCCTTCATATGCAAACATCGAAATCTCTCACTTTGAATGCTTACTCTGATGCGGATTGGGCCAATTGTCCTGATGATAGGAGGTCTACTACCGGCTATTGCATCTTTCTTGGGAAGAATCTTGTTTCCTGGAATTCCAAGAAGCAATCAACTGTGGCAAGGTCAAGTACAGAAGCTGAATACTGTAGTGTCGCTCATGCCACTGCTGAGCTAATTTGCTCCAAAGTCTACTACGTGAACTTCAAGTTTATATTCCTGTTGCTCCAACTCTATGGTGTGATAATTTCAGCACAACTTATCTTACAGCCAATCCTGTTCTTCATGCTCGAACCAAGCATATTGAACTGGACTACCATTTTGTTCGCGAGAAAGTAGCAAGTAAAACACTTGATGTTCGCTTCATCTCTTCTGCATATCAAATAGCAGATATTTTGACAAAGCCTCTGTCCTCTCCACGATTCATTCTTCTTCGAGACAAGCTTCAGGTTCTTCCATCACCCATACGCTTGAGGGGGAGTGATAAGGATAATGTTAATCTTCATTCTGTTAATCAAGTTAACCCTAGATAATTCTTATTTATCTCAAGTATTTATCTCCTTGTATTTCACCTTGATGTAAACTCTTGTACTTCATACTATTATAAATACATAACGTCTGTTCATTTTGAGATTAAGTGAAACAGACTTACCAACATTCATCAAACTATAACACACAAGAAACCATATAGACTATAAGCCAACCAAAAAAGTTCAAAAGATGAACATCTCTATTGTTAGATTTCGATCCAAGAATTATCTGTACCTCAGCTAACATATATGACATATAAGCCATGATCATCATGAGTGCAACTTCACGGTCTGTTGAATGCCTATATTTCAAGAACAGAAAGGAAAATATCTCATTGCTCATTTATCAAGAACAAATTTTAGTAACAAATGCTTAAACAAATGGCTGAAATACAGGGAAATCAAAAGAAGCTTGAAATTTAACCAAAAATCATCAAATTTGAATTTTAATCGGTCACTGAAAGAAATTTTGAATGTTGATTATCAAATTAGTAAAGAAGCCTAAACATTGAAGGAACAAAAAAGAGAGAACCGATCTGAAAACAAAAATATTAGTTACCTGCTTTAGCGTTGGTGTAAACAGTGTGATAAGACTGCCATGGCTGTTGATTATCGCTTGTGCTTTCGCTCTCTTCCATGCTTGCTGGAGGAGGGACAGAAGACGACTAGGAGAGAGAAAGGAAAAGCGTTTGGAAAGAGAGCGCCAAAGGCCAATCATTGTGAAATTTATGAGATCAAAAAATTATTAATTTTTAAAAAGTCAAAAATGGAGGTATTTTAAAATACCTCTTTTTGAATTTGTTGATTCTTTATGTGCTCTGTACCAGCCCTCGAACCAGGGACATGTTGACTTGAGAACCCTGAACCAAGCGCATCAAGCCAACAAGCCGGAACGTGGGCCAATGCTACTTGGAACTTCTTAAAATATATGTATACCGTGATACAAACTTAGCTAATTACATTTATATCCGAAATGTAAGTTTCATAAATTTCGTAAATTACATTCATATTATGTTTTCTCAAGGGGAAAAATCTATATCTTCCATTCTTTTAAGAGGAAGAAGAAAAAGAAAAGGTGACAAGTCTCAACGAGAGTTTGCATTGGTACTATTAGATTACCAAACAATGAGAATCATTAGTAAGACTTAAATCTTGAATTTTTTAAGATGCTCAATTTTTTACCAACTCAACGAACCTTAATTGACAATCTTTTTTCTATGTGTTTGATTATTCATTCTTTGCTACGGGGAAGAGGATGTGATATTTTTCATCTCTCTAACAAAGTACTCCTCATCTAATTAATTTACATATAGAAACTAATTAAGTTAAAGTTTCTTTGGCCGAATTCCCGATTAGAAGATTTAGTTTGTATGAATCGCTATTGGTTTAATACTCAATGATGCAGTGAATGTCTGCAAATATGTGCAATAGACTATCCAAGTGAGAATACATGCAAACTGATATCACTTGCTTATGAAAATATAATAATACTCATAAGAAATCATAAAAAAAAAATCCTGTAAAACTTGATGGAACAATAAAACTATCAAACTTCTAAAGATTGACTAATTAAAGCTAGAGGTCTGAAACATAAGGCTAATACATATTGTAAGAGTACTATAATTTTTTTGGTCTTTGTAAATTAGCATATGGATCGGATATTAGATTTACAGATTCAAGAAGCATCTTCAACTCTCACTAAAATTTAGTTGTATTACTGTTAGGGGTGAGCATCGAGTCGGTTTCGGTGCAGTCGGTCGGTGACGCTCCGAAACCGACAAAACCGAATTGATTTGTTTGGAACCGAGCACCAAACCGACTAGCTATGAAACTGATGAAACTGAAATCGATCATTTTCAGTCGGTTTTTCGATCGGGTGGGTTTCTAAAATCTATATATTATTATAAGTATAATTAATTATAAAACAAAATATATAATTATATATATAAATACTAAAAAAATCATTGGTCGGTTTTTCGGTTGGTTTCGTTTCACTACTTAGTGAACCGCACCATCGACCGACAATCTAAATACACCGCACCCTTACACCGAATTAACTGACAAACTGAGTAAAATCGACCCATTTGCACGGTTTATGGTGCAGTTAGATTCGGTTGGTTCTGTTCACCCATAATTACTGTGACCACAAAGTTCTCACTAACATCTAGAGTTCAAAATCTTAAGTTCTATAAACATTCAAAAGCTTAAAACCATGTGCCAAAATGTAGTGTGGTGAGGTTTTGCCTCCGAGAAGGTTGGGGACAAAGCCCGATAGTGGATGGTTGACCGTGCGCCCCCTTGCCCTGGAGGCTCTCCGACCGGGTAGGGGCTTGCTATCGTAATCTTTTCTCCCCGTGTATGTGAAAAAGAGTGACGCACCCATTTTTTTTTTTCGCTAAACTTGAACCCTTGTATAGGTATGCAATTTAAGAAAGCACAACAATTGAAATAGGTAGTCCGTATTGGTATCAGATCTATTCCCACACCATAGCAAGGCAATTAAAGTGGACAAAACTACTCATTTTGCTTCAAGGCAATGGGAAAAAGGTGCGAACTCATGATGCGTGGCAGTTCGTAGCACGTAGTAATTCTCAAGAATTACAGGATCTGGAAGTTGAATTGATAGCTATGTATAATATGGTTCTTGAACAGGAGGCCCTGGGGATTCCGAAGGGGACTTAGACAAGAACAGAAGAATAAGGAATCTGCTTTAACTAGCTACCGCTTCGGATCTTATGTTTTTTTTTTATGAAATGGTGAGTGAGAGAGAATTTCGGTAAGGCGCGCATCAGGTGAGGAGTTAGCCTTTCACAGCTACAAAGATAAAGGGATCGCCAGGTCTTGCTTCAGGCTTCGGGAATGATTATTTGTCTTAGAAATTGCATAGATAACATCTTCCACATAATTCCAAGCAGTGGCCCTCATCAAACTCGGCATGTGTGATTCAAGCTGCCTGGAACCTAAAAGGTCGACTATCAAAGGTAGGGGTAGAAAGCAATTCGTAATCGAAGAGTACCGGATGATGATCAGATACACGTCAAGTTCACAACCTTCCCATTCTCAAAGAGTTCAGTTAATCTTAAGGTAAAAAATTTAATATTATAAATCACATAAAACCTAGGTTTATGTCTCTAACATACTGCTGCACCTGTCTAATACTATAGCATCAAATAAAACTAAATTCAAAGCCAACATAGAGTTTCAAATGAAAATTAAAAGTAGCAAGAACTTTCATTTCCAAGTGTACCAATAGTCTCCTTCAAATTTGACTAAGAAACCCACCAATACTATAGCATCAAATGTAGTAAAAAGTAAATCTAAGGCCATATTCAACAGGAAAATAAATTCAAGTGAAACTAGTACTATAAAGTTAGGCCATGAAAGTGGGATAAAGCCTTACTTGTATTTACTTGTGGTTGTGGCATTGCATGAAACAAAAAATCAAATTTATCTGCCTGCTGTGAAAAGCGAAATTAAGATACTTTGTTAACTTCCAATGAAGAAAAGAAATAGAGCAGTGGAAGTGAAAAAGATTGACAATAAATTAGTTATTTAAAGCAAGTAGAGATGAAGCTACCTAGTGTTTAGGCAGCCTACCCAATCAAAGAAAAGCTCCAAATTTGGAGATAACTAACTCGTTAAGCAGTATGTTTAAGTTATGTTTGAATCCATTTTTGTGATTATGTCATATAGAATTAGTGAGTTTATGCAAATTAAGCATCACAAATGGTAGTTATATCAAACATATTACTATTTTGGGGGCATATTCAACATGAATATATAGTCTAAGAAATAACACTAAAATATAAGATCTATTGCATCCAAACAACATCAAAATGATGTATTATCAGATAACACTTACTCCTTAATATGATCCTCCTAAGAATTTAAGAATGTAGATAATCAAATAAAGAGCGGAATCCAATACAACATTTCGAAGTCTATATAACAACAACCTAATTTAAATTCCCTACTTAGATTCGAAATCTAATTAACAATCAAAACCTAATTTACTTTCAAAATCCCTAACCATAGGTAGAAATAACTAAATCTTACTCAAAATTTGATCAAAAAAATGAAAATGAAAAGTAACTTTTAAAAAAATAATATCTCACCCAAGAGCTCCTTTTACTCTATAATCCCCAAATATTCCAGACATAGCCATTTTGGAATCAGCTTCATCTTTTGCCCAAATCCTATCATCGAAATTGTAAATATTAGGATGTGAAATAGATGCTTTTAGAATTAAAAAGAAATCCCACTATAATCTCAAAGATAATGGAAAAACTCACTTTGAAATTTAATCGGCCACTAAAAGAAATTTTTGAAGGTTGATTAACAAATTAGTAAGAGACCTAAAAATTGAAGGAGCAAGAAAGAGAGAACCGATCTGAAAATGAAAATGTTAGTTACCTGCTTTAGCGTTGGTGTAAGACTGCCATGGCTGTTGATTATCGCTCGTGCTTTCGCTATCTTCCATGCTTGCTGGAGGAGGGAGAGAAGACGACTAGGAGAGAGAAAGGAAAAGCGTTTGGAAAGAGAGCGCCAAAGGCCAATCATTGTGAAATTTATGAGATCAAAAAATTATTATTTTTTTAAAGTAAAAAAGGGAGGTATTTTAGAATACCTCTTTTTTTATTTATTGATTCTCTGTGTGCTCTGTACCAGCTCTCGAACCAGGGACATGTTGACTTGAGAACCCTGAAACTAGCGCGTCAACAAGCCGGAACGTGGGCCAGTGCTACATGGAGTCTTAAAATATATGTATACCGTATTACAAACTTAGCAAATTACATTTATATCCTAAATTTAAATTTCGTAAATTACATTCATATTATGTTTTCTCGAGGGGAAAAAATCTATATCTTCATTCTTTTAAGAGGAAGAAGAAAAAGAAAAGGTGACAAGTCTCAACGAGAGTCTGCATTGCTACTATTAGATTACCAAACAATGAGAATCATTAGTAAGACTTAAATCTTGAATTTTTTTTTTAAGATTTTCAATCTTTTACCAACTCAACGAAGCTTAATTGACAATCTTTTTTCTATGTCTTTGATTATTCATTCTTTGCTAAGGGGAAGAGTTTTTCATCTCTCTAACAAAGTACTCCTCATCTAATTAATTTGCATATAGAAAATTATGTTTTAACGAGAGGGTGGCTCGCACTGGCACAACGAGTGTTTTGAAATTTGAATTGTTAAATGTTGCTTTTATATGAATTACCTTCAGTCTTGTGTAGTTTGGTGTTGTTAAGGAGTAGGAACAGGTTGGTAATGTAAAGGAGTAGAAAAAGTTGAGTAGCAAATTTTTAATGCAATAAATTGATTGATATGAGCTATGCTCTACAGTGAGTAAAATGTAAAGAGGAAGTTTTAGGATGAATTTGATTTTGTTGAATCATTCTAGTAAGTATATGTTGCAAAGGCATAGATATTTTTTGCTAAAAAAAAACTGCTTCAAAGTTACATATGTTTAAATTGAAAAGACAAAATCCATAAACATTTACTATAACTTAAAAAGTAAATAACATAAATACTGAAACTGAAAACATAAAGCTTGTAGGTATGGCTTGCTTTCCTTCACTACCCTAATTGCTTGCTGCTATTACTTGGTGGATTTACTTAACAGAGTTAGAAGTTGTAGGTATGTAAACATATATAAATCAAGTGTGCTTGAATGTTAAGGCTGTGTAGCTCTTGATGTACACTGGTTCACTTAAAAGACATGAAAACGGAGAACTTATCGAAAGAAGGTAATACTATTCAAAGCAACAAATTGCCCTTTCGGCTTCATTAGACAATGCCCTTTCTTTCTATCTTTCCATACTACTTAGAAAATTTATAAATCGCAACCTTCTAATAAGTATTTGTCATAAAATAAGCTCAATTCCATACTACTCACTAAATTTCTTTTGTAGTTATTATGCACGGGTAAAGAGAGCTCATCCAAAAAAGAGAAGTTAAAAGGCATGGTTAAAGAGAACACTTCAACAGTAGTGTAACAAAGTAAGCATGATATCATAAATACTCAAGTGCAAAATTCTGTCAAAATGATGGGTCTAAAAACACATAATAGCTAGACATACATGACCAAAACAGGTGTGATCAAATCCTGAAGGTACTTCGCTAATTCAATACTGCTATTGCAAGAACAAATATATACTTAACCTGACCTATAAAAGCAGACTTCCATCATGTTGTTTTTCTCGCACAACAAAGTCCTGCAAAACATATTTTATTACCTAATTAACCACAAACACAATTTTTCTTTGCATTATTAAGACTTATAGTCATAGCTAAGAATCAACCAACCAAATGAGGAAAGAAAAGTATGTAAAAAGCTATTCTCAAGGTAAATGCAATGTTACATAGAAATCAGTAATTAATTTTAACATATAAAATGAACAACCCAAAAGAAAAAAGAAAGGAGACTGTTAAAAGGTAAGCCCAACTTACATCTTTTTGTGTTTTTTCCTTTGTCTCAATTAAGATCTTTGATCTTGTGATCTGTGGCATATAGCTCCTGTTGCTTTTGACATATATTTACATCAAAGTTTCTTTCATCAAATTGTTTTTTCCATCTCTCAAGCTCAATTTGCTGCAACTAAGGGTATCATTATTTTTCATATTGATAATTGACATTCACTATGATAAGGGTTTTCTATTGGAAGCAAAGATTATACTCACCAAGTTCAAGTGAATTGCGGTCATTTTTCTTCTCTTTCAAACGTTTCAAAATAGAATTCTGACTTTTATCATATGTAAAATGCCCATGTAAATTATGAGAAGGGAAAATGGAAGTTTTCAACCCATACATATTCACTTGGAAAGACAAATTATCAAAATGTCATAGTTTAAAAAATTAATCAACATCATATCCAAATACCCATTCATCAAAACTTACAGCAATCAAGGCCCAACAAACAAAAGAAAATTGAAACAATAATCAAAAGGGAAAAAATCCACAAAAAAACCAAGAGGAAAAATAATAAACAAAAAGTCTAAGGAGAAGTACAAGATAAAAAACAAAGCCTCCATACCTTACTTCTTACAAATGTGGATCAGTTACAAGAACTAGTCCACATACATTGGACAAAGTTTTCTCCTACAATTGTCTTTCATCCAAACATCAGGCTTTTGCTGTTTCTACTGATCAAGAAAGGGAACCAAAGATCTATAAGGAAGCTGCAAAAGACATCAACTGGCAGAAGGCAATGCAGGCTGAAATAGAGGCTTTAGAAGCAAATAATACTTGGGAGATTGTAGATTTACCTGCATACAAAACTGCTATAGGTTGTAAGTGAGTATATAAGGTTAAAAGGAAGGCTGATGGAAGCAAAGAAAGATACAAAGCCCGGTTAGTAGCTAAGGGGTATACACAACAAATAGGTGTTGATTTCATGGATACTTTTAGTCCTGTAGCTAAGATGACTACGGTAAGGACACTAGCAGTAGTTGTAGCTAAAAACTGGCATTTGTATCGTAAACAATGCCTTTCTTCATGGTGATCTGGTTGAGGAAGTGTATATGAAGTTACTTGAAGGATATTCCAACAAAAAAAATTAAGTTTGCAGATTACAGAAATCTCTATATGGGCTTCGACAAGCCAGTAGACAATGGAATGCCAAGCTCACTGAAGCATTACCCAACTTTGGATTTACACAATCTACAGCAGATCACACATTCTTCATCAAGTCAACTGGTAAAGTTTTTATGGCCTTACTAGTATATGTTGATGATGTGGTATTGGCCTGTAATGACTTAGCTGAAATCATTAAGGTCAAGAATTATTTGCATGATGAATTTACTATCAAAGATTTAGGAGAACTTAAGTATTTTCTAGGACTTGAGATTGCTAGATATAGCAAAGGCATAAATCTCTGTTAAAAGAAATATACTTTAGATTTACTTAAGGAAGCAGATTTTATGGAGTGTAAACCATGTCCAACACCTATCTTGCCTGAAACAAGATTGTCTAAAGACAGTGGTATTTTATTAGAAGATATCACAAAATACAGGGAAGCTAGTGGGAAAATTACAGTACTTAACTACAACAGGGCCTGATCTGAGTTTTGTAGTGCAACAACTTGCTCAGTTTTTGGATAAACCTACTAATATTCTTATGGCTGCAGTACATAGAGTTTTGAGGTGCCTGAAAGGGACTATAGGTCAAGGACTTTATTTTCCTGCAAACAATGATCTAAAGTTTCAAGCTTATTCAGATAGTGATTGGGGTACCTGTCTTGATACTAGAAAGTCAATTACTAGTTTTCGTGTTCTACTTGGAGGTTGTTTGATTTCTTGGAAAAGAAAAAGCAGAACACTATTAGTCGAAGCACTTCTGAAGCAGAATATAGGGATTTAGCAACTACAACTTGTGAACTTCAGTGGTTACAGTATTTGTTGCAGGATTTGAAAGTTGATGTGAGATTACCTATACCACTTTTCTGTGATAATCAATCGGCTGTTTATTTAGCTCAGAATCCTGTTTTTCATGAAAGAACGAAGCATATCGAGATTGATTGTCATGTTGTAAGGACCAAGCTGCAATCAAGATTAATTGTTTTGTTGCCAGTATCAACCAAGAATCAACTAGCTGACTGTTTCACCAAGGGACTATCTTCTCCTATTTTTCATTCAGCAAACTGGGGATCTTAAATATTTATCCTTCAGTTTGAGAAGGGGGGGGGGGGTGTTAAAGTATAAAAGATTAGAATCTGTAGTTAGTTGGTTATAAAGTTAACCATAGGTTAGTTAACTCATCAAGAGTTAATCAAGGGTTAACTCAAAGTGTATCTTGTATAAATACTATTAGTCAGTTAATAAAATTTCACTCTTTCCCTTTCTATTTTCTGTTTTTCTATAAAAAAAACAAAAAAAAAAGCAAAAACTGATGTGATTCAAGAACATTCATGAAGTAGAACTGTAAAAGCAGGAAAACTAAAAAAAATATATATCTCATAGGCTAGCATCATGTCCCTTCTAAATATGCTACAAGTTTTGGCAACACAGCTAAAAACTAGCCATGTGTATTGCATCAAATTAATGAATGATAACTTTATAGTATGTTTTTTTCATTTCAGGAATACATATTTACATGCTTTCCTAGAATCAAAACTATGATTATTAATATGAAAAATCATGTTCTTTTAATTAGCAGGTGCGTTACCAAAAGAGGATAATACTATAGATTTGAATCAATTTATTTAGTGTGTTGCTTACTTGCTTGTTGCCCAAAAAAAAAATAGTGTGTTTCTTCTGAAGTCTATATAAAGTAGAAGCTTTTACCTACAAAATCATCAACCTCTCAATCAACCCAGTCTCAGGTATCATCTAAACTGTTTGTTTTTGTTTTGTTATGTTTTGCTAAACATAACTCTAGCACAATGCCAATAATTGAGTGATTTACTTTAGAAAAATTAGCCACTAAGCACTCTAAGGCTTGTGAAAGAAATCTCTACTATATTTGTTGCTTTCAAATCAATAGCTTTATATGAGGATTCAAAATTCTTTGTTGACTTCTCAAAGAAGTCTAATGTAAAAGACCTTTCTGGGCGCACAAGGAAAATTTGGCGCAACAGCCTACCACTTCGAGGTTTACAAACACAACTTTCGAGGACGAAATGAAATGGTACAACAACTAACCAACACAAGGGCAAGGTAAAGAAGACTATTTCGTCGCTGATTGCATGATGCAATTAATGAAACGTTTTCGTCTGAGGCCATAACGTTTTCTGGGACGATCCTAAATACCAACCGAGTTGGGTTCCTTTGCTCCAACCCAATGAAATTTCGGCAGCAGCCAATAAAAGAATAAATTCAATCATGAGGGTCAAGTAATGGGACGTCGTTAACGAGAATTTGCATTTTGATTTTTTGGAAAGTAAGCTTGGGCCTAATGCTTCTACCAATTTCTACAAAATGGCTAACGATGTTCATCCATCGGTAAGTTTGTTTATGAATGGGTACAATACGTTAGAGAGGAGAGTGGAGATTCAGCATCAATACCGGCTAAATACCTTGAAAAATCGATAAGTTCCAAACTTTGCTCGGTGCTAATGGTGACAAGATGGCTATTGTGTTAGAGTCCCATTTTAGCGTTCCAAACCTCTCTAACATCAGATTATCTCTCGATACCCTAGCTGCCGCAAAATTGCCATTTGGCTAACGGAAATGGATGTGAAAAGCAACCCCAATCAGGTAATTTATAGGCTCATATTTTGGCATGAATAAATTAGCCATTTTTAGACGGAATTAATTGGTACTGCTCGGTTGATAACTGGGCGAGGATCCTCTCTACTAGTGGAGAGATCCACTGATTTTTCCAAGGCAATTTAACGACTATTAGGTGTCCACTGATTCTTTTAATTCCTCTCTCAAAATGCACAGTTTCACTTAAAGCTATGGGATTGGCTTGAAAAAATCTGTGGACCTCTCCACTAGTGGAGATGATCCTCTGATCCCTTGAATATGATCAGATGATTTTCGTCCATAAATGGCTATTGTGTCCTTTTTACACCAATTTCCATCTCCAAATATAAAAGGGCTAATTTGTTATTGTTTACTATTTTAGGTGTACAACTGGTAATATAAAGTTGAAAGTTTAATGGCTAATTTGTCACTTTTTTACATGTTTAGCGATCAAAATGTCTAATAAGCCGGTAACTATATAATTTCGACTACTTAGCTACTCCCTCTGTTCCTATTTATATGTCATCACCTTGGTCAAACAACTTCAACTTTGACCATTAGTTAAAAGAAAAATATGTAGAACTAAAATTTCAAAAAATATATTTTGAAAAGCTTGTGTTCCAAAGTTTATGAGTATTATTTTAAAATTTTATTTTGGGTTATATATTTTTTTTAAAAGATGGTCAAAGTTGAAGTTATTTGACCAAAATGATGTCATATAAATAGGAACAGAGGGAGTATATTTTTACTTGCATTAATCTTAGATTATGTTTCACTGTGTGAGCAGGCAATGTACCTAGAGCAAGTTTTGAGGGAGGAACCATAATTTGGTCTGCCTGGAAACCTAAGGGCTGTTTCCGAATGTGCTTGACTGACAACAATTTAAACAACTTGGCAACCGGGGATGTCGTCGACAAGCTGTTGAAAGAATGGGGAATCAAAGACTGTAAAAGGGAACACTGATTCCAATGGTTTCTTTTGAGTCCTCCCTATTCCATGGAGAATATGAACTCAAAATCACTCACTCGGGTGCTCTAAATTCTTCACTGTCACACATTCATGGTGGAATCTTCACTTCTTATATAGTTTGTTGATGTGGAGTGAATCCCACATTGCTAAGGGAATACAAAGGCCATTGGTTTATAAAGGCTTAAGTGCTTTAAAGGTTATCTTTGGATAACATGTGGGTTAGTAGATATTTAGGCCATTTGGGCTTGATTTGTCTACTAATGGGTCTAGGTCAATAGACTAATTTTATTGGTCTTGGGCCTTGATGACTTAGAAAAAATTCTCTCGGGCCTTGATGACTTAGAGAAAATTCTAAGCCTTAATTTTTTATTTTCCTTAAGAAATTCGGTTATACCTATTTGAATAGGTATAAACTACCAAAAACTGTCTTTTATCTGATAGATACCTTTTAACTAGGAGACAGTTTCCAGAGGTTATGTTCTTTCACGTTTTATAAATAGGAACGTGATTTTCCCTTGATAATCAATCAATTCTTCTACTTCTTCCTTGGATGTTCTTAAGTGGCTTAGTTGTATCCCAAATACAACTTGTTTGATCTCTCAAGTAATATTGTAATTGAGAAAGCGTGGCGCCTCTAAGTTTTGTTTTCTCTCTAATTTCAGAAAATTTCTAACAATTCAAATACAATATTCCTTCCTCTGTTGATTTGAGTTTTCTGAAATCAATCAACCATGGCTGTCAACGATGCAACCATGAAGATTCTGGCGCAAAATGATGTTGGGAAACTGAACCAGTTTGATGGCACTAATTTTACCAAATGGAAAGACAAGATCAGATTTCTCTTATCCGCTGTCAAGGTCTTTTATGTTCTTGATGAGAATCTGCCTGCCTTGCCTACTGCAACACCAGATGATACTGATGAACAAAGGGCTGAGCGACAGAATCGTGAAGATGATATGATGACTTGTCGTGGCCTTATTCTCAATTCACTCACTGATCGTTTGTATGATCTTTACTCTCCTCTGCAAACTCCTCGTGAAATCTGGACTGCCTTGGAGACTAAGTACCAAAATGAAAAAAGTGGTACAGATAAGTTCTTATCCCTTAATTATTTTGATTTTAAAATGACTGATGACAAACCTGTCATGGATCAAGTTCATGAACTACAAATTCTGGTTTCCAGGTTAAGGGATTTGGAAGTTGTAATCCCTGATGCACTTCAAATTGGTGCTATTCTATCCAAACTGCCCCCTTCTTGGAAGAATTTCTATAAGAAGATCCTGTTGAACAGTGATGCTATCACTATGGAACAATTTCAGACTCATCTGCAAATTTAGTGTGAGACTCGAATCAGGGATGAGAAAATGTCCAAGGATGAAGATGCTGTAGAAAGTTCCAAGAACAAGTCACAAGTTCATATGGTTGGGGCAAAGTTTGGAAACAAGTCAGACAAGTCTAAAAGCCTTAAAGTCAATAACAAGGGCTTTAAGAAGAACAACAAGAGTGACAAAACTTGCTTCCATTGTGGCAAGAAAGGGCATTTCATTAAGGAGTGTCGTTACAAGAAAAGGGAAGACAAGAGATCTGGTTCTTCTTCTAAGACCAATGAACCAAACATAGTGAAAGATGAAGATTATGTTGTTGTTGTCAATGAAGTGAATGCGGTTGTTGCTGCAAATTCTGATTTCTTTGTTGATTCTGGTGCAACCATTCACATTTGCAACAACAAGGATCTCTTTAGCATTATGTTGAAGATGAATCTGAAGTGTTTATGGGAAATCAGGCTGCTGTTCGTGTTGTTGGCAAAGGAAATGTATCTCTGAATTTTACTTCAGGCCAAAAGCTCACTCTAGTGAATGTTTATCATGTTCCTGATGTTAAAAGGAACATAGTTTCTGCAAGTTTACTTGTTAAGCATGGCTTTAAGATACTTTTAGAATCTGAAAAAGTTGTAATCACCAAGAATGGTGTTTTTATTGGCAAGGGTTATTCCCTTGATGGCTTGTTCAAATTAAGCATTAATGAAATAAATTCAGTTTCTGTTTACTTGATTGGTTCTATTTATAATGTTGAATCTTCTCATCTTTGGCATTCTAGATTAGGCCATTTAAATTATGCTACTCTTAAGTATATGGCTTCACATGATTATTTTACTTGCAAACATGATTATCCTGATAAATGTGAAGTATGTGCACAAGCGAAAATTACAAGAAAGCCTTTTCCAAAGGCAGAACGTGAAACACAAATTCTTGATTTGATACATTCGGATATTTGTGAACTCAATGGAAAGTTAACAAGAGGTGGTAAACGCTAGTTTATTACTTTCATTGATGATTGTTCAAGATATGTCCATGTTCATTTGCTTAAAACAAAAGATGAAGCATTTGAAGCCTTTAAAGAATTTAAGGCAAAAGTTTAGAATCAAAAGGAACGAAAAACTAAAGTTCTAAGAAGTGATAGAGGAGGAGAATATTTCTCTGATGATTTTGATGAATTCTGTGAAGAGCATGGAATTATTCATCAAAGAACATCCCCTTTTACTCCCCAACACAATGGTGTTGCGGAAAGAAAAAATCGTACTTTGGTTGATATGGTAAATGCAATGTTATTGAATGCTAATTTACCAGAAAATTTGTGGGGAGAAGCTTTATTTACTTCTTGTCACATTGTTAATAGAGTTCCAATTTAAGAAAATTTATACTTCATCGTATGAAATTTGGAATGGAAGGAAACCAAACATTAATATTTTAAAGTGTGGGGGTGTATAGCCTACTATAGGCTTCCGGATTCTCAAAGAGAAAAACTTGGATCAAGAGGTATCAAATCTATTTTTGTAGGATATGCTCAAAATTCAAAGGCATATAGATTATTAAATTTGGAAACGAATGTGATTGTTGAATCCATTCATGTTGAATTTTTTGAAAAAAACGTTTGTGCATAATAATGTTATACATGATGGTATTAATCTACCTCATAGTTCTGAAAATCAAAGTAATGTTCCTGTTTCTAGTCCTAATCCTTCTAAAAGAAAGGATTTAGGAGAACCCTCAGAACCTAGAAGAAGTCAAAGGCCAAGAAAAGAAAAGGATCTTGGTTCTGATTTTATCACTTTCTTTGTTGAAGGAAGTAGAAATGAACTTCTCAAAACATTTGAGGTGTTAAGTGTTGATGATGATCCTAAGACCTTAAAGGAAGCTTTTGCTTCAAGGGATGCTGCCTTTTGGCAAGAAGCCGTAAATGATGAAATGGACTTAATTATGGCTAATTGTACTTGGGTTCTTGTTGATTTGCCTCCAGGTTCAAAACCTATTAAGAATAAATGGGTCTTTAGAAGGAAATATAATTATGATGGTTCGCTTCAAACCTTTAAAGCACGTTTAATTGCTAAAGGTTTTACTCAAAAGAAAGGAATTGATTATTTTGATACTTATTCACCAGTGGCTAGAATAACCTCTATTAGAGTGTTATTTGCTTTAGCCTCCATTTATAAGTTGCATATACATCAAATGGATGTAAAAACTGCTTTTTTGAATGGTGACCTTAAGGAAGAAGTTTACATGGAGCAACCGGAAGGCTTTGTTCTTCTAGGAAATGAAAATAAAGTGTGTAGACTTGTGAAATCTCTTTATGGTCTTAAACAAGCTCCTAAACAATGGCATGAAAAGTTTGATACTGCCATTCTGTCTTTTGGTTTTCGGCATAACACCGCCAATAAATGCATATATTCAAAGTTTATTAGTGAATATGGAGTTGTTATTTGTCTCTATGTTGATGACATGCTGATTTTTGGTACTAATATGATTGGTATCAATGAGACTAAGAAATTTCTTACGTCTGTTTTTAAGATGAAAGATCTTAATGAAGTAGATACTATTTTGGGCATTAAAGTCATCAAATATGATAATGGGTATATGTTAAGTCAAACTCATTATATAGAGAAACTTTTAAAGAAGTTCAATTATTTGAAGATTAGAGAATATACTACTCCATATGATTCAAGTGTTACACTTGTTAAAAGTGATGTAAGACCAATTGAACAATTGAAGTATGCAAGCGCTATAGGGAGCTTAATGTATGCTATGCATTGTACAAGACCGGATATAGCATATGCTATTAGTAAATTGTCAAGATTTACTCATAACCCTAGTATGGAACATTGGAGAGCAATCGAAAGGGTACTTGGTTACCTAAAACATACCTCAAATTTGAGATTATGTTACTCCAATCATCCTGCAGTACTAGAAGGCTATTCCGATGCAAGTTGGATCACCAAATTAGGTGATAATAACTCAACTTCAGGTTGGTTATTTACATTTGCTGGTGGAGCTATAAGTTGGGCATCAAAGAAACAAACATGCCTTTCTCATTCAACTATGGAAGTAGAATTTATAGCTTTAGCATCCGCGGGCAAAGAGGCTGAATGGATAAAAAACATGTTACTAGAAATTGATTTTTGGCCTCAGCCCATGCCGCCAGTTACTATTCATTGTGATAGTGAGGCGACAATGTCTAGTGCTTTTAGTAATGTCTATAATGGAAAATCTAGACATATAAGCCTAAGACATGATTACATTAGAGAATTGATCTCTAATAGTACTGTTACTATCTCCTACATAAAGTCAGCAAAGAATTTGTCGGATCCGTTAACTAAGGCATTGCCTAGAGATAAGGTGTGGGAGACTACAAGTAGTATGGGATTAAAATATAACCCTTAGACACCAATGATGGGAACCCAACCTCTCTTGACCAAACCGGTTATAGACTTAGGTTCAATGTGGTAATAACAAGTTATTGGCATGTCTGTTTCAAAGTGCTAACTATGTCCTATGCTGAATAAAAGTTGTTAGTACTAATGTGATAAGAGAGGATGAGTTATTAAACTCTTAATGGAGCAATAAGAGGTTGTTAGGAATAAATCAACAACAAGTGACTCCACCTATATGAATATGAAGTGGTGCCGCTTCAACAACAGTATGAAAGGGTTTTACTTTTGTACATATTCATAGAACTTAGATCGCAAGCACAGGGCCAGTAATAGTGCTAGAAGCAATCAAGAAATCTGGTTAGAAGAACTTAAGTATAGTGTGTGTGGTGTTTCCGATGTTAGACGAAAGGAGTCATGGTTGAATCTTCGAACACTATGTACTTCGTTAGCGTCCTGAAATGCTTACACTAATTGAAGGTCCAATTCGTAGAATCCTTCTTGTATGCACTATGCTTATAAGTAAAGATGATTGTTTTGAGTCAACAAACTAGTGGGGGAATGTTATATAGTTTGTTGATGTGGAGTGAATCCCACATTGCTAAGGGAATACAAAGGCCATTGGTTTATAAAGGCTTAAGGTTATCTTTGGATAACATGTGGGCTAGTAGATATTTAGGCCATTTGGGCTTGGTTTGTCTACTAATGGGCCTAGGTCAATAGACTAATTTCATTGGTCTTGGGCCTTGATGACTTAGAAAAATTTCTCTTGGGCCTTTATTTTTTATTTTCCTTAAGAAATTCGATTATACCTATTTGAATAGGTATAAACTACCAAAAACTGTCTTTTATTTGATAGATACCTTTTTACTAGGAGACAGATTCCAGAAGTTATGTTCTTTCACGTTTTATAACTACTAAAAAAACAGGCATCAGTGACAGCCAAAATCCGTCACAAAACCGCATTTGTGACCGATATTGTGACAGATTATAGTTGTTGCTGAAACCCTCGTCACTAAATTCGTTTGTCACAAATCTGTCACTAAGTAGTGACAGATTTCCCGTTACTGATTTAATTAAATCGGTCACTGTTTATTACCTGCCCGGGCAGCTGCCCATGTTTTATACTGTCACAAAATATAGATTCTGTCACAGATGTTGTTACTAATATCTGTCACTGAAATTGAATTGGTTGTTACAGTATCCGTTACAGCCCTTTGGTTCACTCTGTTACTGAGTTTAATACGGTCACAAAATGCCGTCACTATTATCTGTAACTATTATTAAATTTGCATTACAAATTTCTGTAACTAATTTTTTTAATTGGGTTCTAAATTTGGCTTTATGCCGTTACAATCTTTTCCAAATGATCACAAAAAATCTGTAACAATTTAGTTGTATTCTGTCACAAATGAGTTACAATTTTTAAGAAACCTGTCACAAGATTAAAATACATTTACCATACAAATATTTTCTCCACATTTAGTATTGGTAATAATAAATTCTGCAAACATTCATATACTTCAAAATGGAGGCTTTCTCATTAGACCACAATGTTCCATTCACCAATTGCAAGTATTATAAACAAAAGACGTTGGTGAAACATTGATCAATTCACCAAGTACTATAAACTAGATACAAAAGACTTTGGTGAAACATTGTTCCATTCACCATATACTATAAATTATAAACAGAAGACTTTGTTGAAACATTGTTCCATTCACCAAGTAATAATATATAACCAACAATCTGAAATATTTCATAGTACTAATCAAAAGACTTGGTGAAATCATGGACAAAGGCTACCTAATTACCTATATCTTAATTCATGATTCAACTAGGTAGCTAAACTAACATATATGTACCAAAAGATTTGCTTTCATAAACACATACCATTTTCAAGCATCCATGGTGTCCTTCTAAACCATCACCATTTCCCCTTCCTTCATCATTATCAACACCATCATCCCTTGGAGTAGATCCAGAAGTTGGTGGATTTGGAAGTTGAAAACCCAGATTTCTTAAGGCATCTTGAAGGCATTGAGGAAGAACTCCATCTAAGACTTGTTTGACTATTTCTTCCAATTCAGCTTGGGTTCCAATATGAGCAGATTGACTTGACTCTTCATTACAAGGTTCTGTCATGGAAGAGTCATGTGAAGTCCCCAATATCAGTCTAGGGTCCCCCCTCCCAAATCCATACAAGTAACCATGGCCAACACCTCCAACCACTTTGCTCCAAACCTCATGATTCTTAGCAGCATCTTCACTAGCATACTTCTTAATCATTTCATCAGCATATTTGTCCTACAATTCAAAAACAAAAACAAATTACACTTGTTAAACAATATCCCAATGATAAACAAGTAGATGCACTATTCATCAACTTGTTTTTCGCAGTTTTACAGCTTTAATTTGTTTATGTTTCCACACTTTTCAGTATCAAACAAGCTACTTTAAATGCATTATATTATAATTATAACTACGACATACAACTTAATTTGTAAAATATCTACCATTCAACAAGTTTAAAAGTAGAAAAAGTTACACTTACACTAGCTTTCTTGGACTTGTTGTCCACAAATTCACCATTTGCATGCTTGTGTGTTTTGTCAAACACCTCAGCCTCTGAGACATAACGTTTCTCGCCTTTTTCCTATATTAATAAAAAAAATTATACTTAAGAATGATAATTTCTAAGTTAAATAAATTAACCTTTAACTAATTTCTTACCAGTCTGCACCCATGTAGAAGCATTGGGATTGATCCACTTGTATGCTTAGAGATGGAACCATCTTTAAGGGTTAGGTGATTCTTACTTCCTGCCTGGGATTTCTTCAACCAAGCATCTGTTGTCCAAACATTGTCAATCAACCAAGTCCAAATTTCAGCCCCAACAAACTCTGGAAAACACTCCTTGGTCCACTTCTAGGTTTATATCGAGGATGCCCACAGACCACACATTCAGTCATTGACTCAGTTTCAGAATAATATAACATACAATTATTTGGACAAGCATGTATTTTTACATAGCTAAGTCCAAGTGTTGTGACCATTTGCTTTGCCTTATAAAAGTTTGCAGGCAACTTTTCATCCGTTGGCAATAAATCTTTCACTATAGTCATGATACGATCATAGCAAGATGCACTCAAATTGAACTCAGACTTGACATTTAAAAATTGTGCAACAGCAGAAAGTTTGGTATGCTTATTGCAACCAGAATACAAAGGCTCATCAACATCCTTCAACAGCCCAAAGAATTTTGCTGCACTACTATTTGGCAATTCTTCACTAAAACTAGTCCCCCCACCTGCACTATCAAATTCTAGATAGCAAGAATCTATAACCATCCTCCTATATGGATTGTCAACTAAATTTGCACTATTAGAAGGCTCTGCAGCCACATCATCAACCCTATTTGATTCGCTAACTACATCATCATTATCATCCTCTCCATGAGCAACCCAGACCGTATAATCTCCAGTAAACCCTTTTGAATGTAAGTGAAACATCACATCATTTCGGGTTTGCAATAATCTATTATCACATTTAACACATGGACACTTTATCCTATTTCTACTAACAAAAGCATGTTGTGAAAATGCAAAATCCACAAACTCGTGAACCCCATTTATAAACTCAGTAGAAAGAAAACCAACATTATCTAGTCTAGCATACATCCAAGAACGGTCACAAGGCATTTTTTACAATTAAATTACCTTGATATGAACTTCGAAATCTTCAAGCTAAACCTGAAACAATAAGTACCAATAGTAAGTTAGAGCCTGAAGAGAAAACAAAGCAACACTATAATTGAAAAAAAAAGAAAAAAGTAGAGAATTCCAGAAATACTAATTTCTCAAACATTTAATTATACTTTTGGCACCATAAACTTTCCAGACGAGTCAGATGTGGTTGGAGACAATATACAAATAGGTGGGGGATATACGCTTCCTTTATAGGCTAGGTAATGTAGTTTCTAGGCTTGGAAAACGTTGACAACCCTTACCATTCCAATTCCTTCTTATATTTCAACTATTTTCAAGGGAATATATTTATTTGGGAGAGATCATGGATCTATATATATGTATTTTTCATATATATATATATATATATATATGTATATATATAAGAAAGCTCTAAGAAAACTAAGAAAAATGTGAGTTCCCATTTTCCAATTAAAAGGGAAACAATATTCTGCTTCTAATAAATGTATTTTTAAATGCTACTACTAGCTAGTACTATGCTTTTAAAATTTAGAAATTAAAATAAAAAGATTTACAAGTATGACAAAGGAAGAAAAGGAGCTACTAGTGCTATGCTTCCACATCTGACTCATTTGGAAAGTTTATGGTGTCAAAAGGACAATTATTTTTACAGCTATGACAAAGCAAAAATGCCAAGTTTTTAGGCTATATTATAAAGAGCTTGAAACTACAACATTTGTAGTAGAACAATTAATGAGTGCTTGTAGCAGTAGAAACCTAACATGATTAAATGCCTTGACAAGTGTTTCTTCCTTTCAAAAAACTTTTTAAGTTTTAATAATAAAACAAAATCATATGCAAGAGAGACATAATTAGACCAAATGTTACTATAATAATAATCATGAGGTAACTAGCATATTCTTAAACAGAGGTAATTTTGACACTACGGATTGGTTTACTAGAATGGCTAATTCAACCTTTTTTTTTAAAAAAAAAAAACCTTATTTAAACAAGAAATTCCACAATTTAAAGCTCCACACGTGAAGTTTCAAGTCAGTGTTATCTCCATTGAGATAAGATTTCAGAAAAGCAACAATAATTCCTCGAACAAACTTCCTCACTAGACATGATAGATGAATGAAACAAGTCAGTCCTTTTGGCTTTGTCTTATCCAAACTAATAAATAAATGAAACCATATCAGGTCAATAATTTATACGGTTTGTCAATTTTAAAATCACAATCACATGCTATCTATTCAAAGAAACATTTTATCATTCACTTCACATGCACAATAAGAAGCTTACACGATTACATAATACAAAAACAAAACCCATGACTCACCCCACTAATTATTATGTTCTCAGTCTCAATCTCCCCTTGTATTTGCATTTACTTTTTTTTTTTCTAAAAGGGATTATGTTTCTAACCAAACAAGAAGACAAATTACTAGACAAACTAATTGAAAAGATGAGGAAAACCCCCAACTAATTGAAAAGGGGAACAACAAGGAAAACCCCAATCATATAAATTACGAAATTTTCTTTCCAAATCTCTGTTGCTTTCAAATTACTTGTAGAAACTAAGGTTTTCTTATGTAATCCGAAATAAAAAAGAGAGCAATAAAGAAGTTATTAAGAAATTACCTTTTTTAAAGAGAATGAAACCAATTTCCTTGAGTGGGTATGAGCGGCCTCTTCTTTTCTGTTCTTAGTTAGGGATTTTGAAGGGAAGGAAAAGAGAAAGGAAATATTAGAGTCGCTGGCGATGAGAATCCAGCTCACGGTGTGGGAACAAGAAGACGGTATGGGGTTCTGGCGATGAGAATCCAGCTCACGGTGTGGGAACAAGAAGACGGTATGGGGTTCTGGCGATGAGAATCCAGCTCACGGTGTGGGAACAAGAAGACGGTATGGGGTTAGGTCGCAACTCGAAGACGGTGAAGTAAGGGGAAAACAGGAGAACTCTTAAGGGTTTTGTTTTTTTATGGCGCAGGAAAAAAAATTCATTGTTTTATATATATATACTCTCATATCTGTGACAGATATCTGTCACAAAATACTGTTACTGCTGATTTAGTAAAAAATAAAAAAAAAACTTTAATTTTCCAAGGAAAAAGAAAATGGCGCCTATTTTTTTTAT
>AWWV01008653.1:0-35088 GCA_001974805.1 Corchorus capsularis
ATATATATATATATATATATATATCTGCATTCCAGCCAGGACAGATAAGATTAATTGCAAAGTAAGAAATAATATGTAAGTTTCTTCTGCTAGTTAAGAGTGAAGTAATAAAAGTGTAAAGAGAAAATCCATGAAATCAATGTACTGCATTGCCCACTAAAATTTATTGCTAAAAAACAACCAGCTGATCCAGAATTAACGCTATAGTTATCAAAATCCTAAGATATAAAGACTTTTGTGCTGGGAAAGATTGTCTCTGCCTATAAAAGCTATAGATTTCTAAAACACTGGAAAAGTGTCAACAAAGTAATGAAATGTTCACAGAAAGACACTCTCTTGTTTGAACGAAAAAAAGTTGAGCACATTTTCTGTAGATTCTTTTGTTCCTGTGCTCGTTGGATTGCTTAATCATGAGAGTAATCCTGCTATCATGCTTCTTGCGGCAAGGGCACTTACTCATTGTGTGATGTCTTGCCTTCTTCGTGTGCTGCTGTGGTGCATTACGGTGCTGTTTCGTGTATTTGTGCTAGGTTGCTCACTATAGAGTATATGGAATTGGCTGAACAGGTTAGTTGTAAAGCAAAAGGCAGTCACAAGCATGATTAAATTGAATTCTAATCATCAAGAAATGACATGATAAACTTTTGAGTATATAAGAAGTTTAAAACACTAAATTGCAATCTCAAACCTAAAAACTTCTGCTTCCCTTTCAAATACCAAAAACATAAATTAAAGTTAAAGAAAGCCAAATACATGGGACAAATTAATGAATACTCATCAACTCATTAATCTCTCAAAACTAAAGGCAAAGACGTTGACCCCCAAAAAAAAAGCATTTACCATGGAAAACAAATAAGATTCAAAAGAATGAGGCTTACAGAGTATTATTTTGGCGACTATGGGTGATTCTCTAGCATTTCCTCTCGTCCCTCCATTTCTCGGTTCGATGGATGATTCAATGACATTTTCTGAAGCAAGTTTTTTAAATATATACCTTGTTCATCACAACCATTTATTTTGTTGTAATGAATATTTTGATATCCTAAACATTGCTTTGTTAGAAACTGAACATATTTTCTAAGGCAAGATTTATGGGTCAAGGTCTTTAAATCCTAATCAATCCTTAACACTTTGCATTTCTGCATCCATAATGGGACAAAAAGAGAGGTAAAAATGCTGATTTATGCAGTAAATACTAATAAATGAATGGCCAAATCTTGTCAATATTTTTATAAGCTGGGCATGACAAATCCTGAACTTAACAATCTTTTTTTCCTAAAAGAAAGAAAAATCATCGTTGTTTGACTCTCAATAAATCAGTCCAATATTTTTAAGAAACTATGGACAAATTAAAAGAGAAACTAATCAAAGCATGATGGTGAATGGAAAAAAAAAAAAAAAAAAAACACTTACTCATGATTCGCCACCAACTCAAAGTGTCACAATTATGCCTGCAGCTCCCAAAAACAACCAAATTGATCAACAATTATTAAACTAAGATTAGAGAGGGTTCAACTTTATTTTCTGAAAGAATCGTTGCATTACAATCAAATTTACTCAGCTTGTAAAAGTATGTGTATAGCACACAAATGCTACTAACTAAGTTCAAACTAATTAGTCATTGATTAACCTTCCATTAAAAAGCTATTTACTTCTCTAAAATATATGCAGTTACCATGAAAGATGCTCAATCCTTCACTTCTTGTATCATAAAGCTGTAAAGAGAATGAAGCAGCTAACAGTTCTATTAACCTATGGAAAAATCTGCCAAGTAAAGCAGAAACATGAAAAAAGACCCTTTCAGGCACAACCCATATCTTAAATATCTTGAATACATACGGACCCAATCTCATATATCTGGAAAAAAGCAAATTCAAAATATGTATAAGTACATATTTGAATACCGCAACATCTTTGGTATGAGAATTGCCTTTGCTGTTCATCAAAAGGACTCTCGCCAATTCAATCATTCCACTGTATCCAGGTTTCTTAGACTCCCGTCCAACTTCCTCAATCACCTTGTTCTGAAAAGAGTTCAGGAAAAAATCATCCAAGAACAATCACTGATAAATCCCTGGAAAAACTTAGAAATAACGCCACGCAATAAAGAAAGACATGACAGTCAAGAATGCATAAAAAGTGTGATAGAAAAAAATACACCGGTGTTCTGATTTTGCGAAACCCGGAGCTAGCGTTTTGATGGCTTGTCCTCTTTCTCCTTTCCGTTATTCATCTCTTCACAAAGACGAATCAAGATACATGAAAATTATGGAATGGAAGAATGGGAAAGAAACAAAAGAACTGAGAAGGATCTGGAGAGGAGATGAACAGAGAGAAGAAAATAGAAAGGGAGCAGGGAAACAAACAAATCCACTCGAAATGGGGAATTGCAGAAAATGGGGGGAGTGGGTAAGGATTGAACACGAAAAGTGATGAGAGATTCTGAGAATCAGGCATCAAATGAAACCAAATCAAGGAGTCCAGTTAGAAATCTGAAGGGCCTGCTAAATCTGCTTCTAAACAAAACTGAAAACATGCACCAAGCATATTAGAGAAAAGAATTAGCAATATGTAAGCATTGTACACAAATTGGAGAGATTTTTATTATAATTGTTAAAACACATAGATCAGGCAACAATATTTGAAATTAATCAATGCATCAACCTTTCATGTGATGATCCTAAAAAAAACTAATCATCTAAGTTGAACTAAACACCCTGTTATAGAATCATGAGTTATTGTTTCCTCAAAAACCCACATAAAGGCATACAATTAAAAAAAAAGCGATCAATATGAATATTAACTTATTTCTTGTACTTTTCTGCTTAATAGCCTCTCAACCTCACTAACAGAGTTTCTTTTGTAAATTCAAACCATACCTCAACTCTTGTTCACTCTTAACATTTATACCCATGCACTGTAATACAATCTCACCAGTCCCCTCACCTTCACTCCTTTCTCTCAAATTATCTTTCATTAGCTAAAAATTCACCAGTTCCAATGAATCGATACTTTTCCTCGTATTCTATCACAATTCTTTCAGCAGTAGTTCAAGTTAGGAGCCCCAGCTATCTTAAAATGTAGTCTATCAAAACCCTTATGTAACATATCTTTAAGTGGATCTGCACTCTACAAACAACTCCTACCTCCTACTTTAAAAAGTTTAAACCCAGATTCCTACATGGCCAGAAAAAATCATTTCGACACTTGAAATTTAAGCTCTGAATCTTAGAGGCTTGATCAAATACATGAGAAGGAAAATGCTCTCTCCCAGATTTACTCTAGTCTAACAATAACATATTTATGTTTTTAGTTGTCTTTTTTCAGTTGCACAGAAATTATGGCAAACATACATAATAAATAGAGAAAAGAATGGTTACATTGATGAAAAAAATTGATAAGTTCTCCTGATGGTCCTATCCTATGCGTATTGGAAAAGGTCATTAATTTGTTCATCTCTTCATTTCATTTGATACATACATTTGTTGTTGAAACATTTATCCTTCCCAATTCCCATTTCCCCCACCAACTTTATTAAAGTTGATATGAACTCTCACTGGCAAAAATTAAAAGATGGGTCAATTTCATTTGACTGTATTTGTATTCAGAACTTTAAACATTACAGCAAACAACAAAAACATGGGACTTTATGTTTCTTTCAGACACCTCATATCAAAAACTTTTATGACCAAAATTAAAATTTCATTTTTCCTCTGTCTAGATTTTACCAATTACTACCCCAGCTGGTTTCTAGCTCTTTTTTTTTCTTTCTTAATCTATGTCTGCTGCTGCTGCAACTTTTTTTAAATTTGTTGCGTAGAGCTTTAGACTTTTTTAAAGACGATGAGCTGGTAATTGGACATTCAAATTATTGGTATCAGAAACAAAGGCAATGTTTTGCAGCCATATCAGTCAAGGATTATCAATTTTCTATTGCTACAGAGGGAACAAAAATGGGCAAAAATTCTCTTACTTATTTGGAATATATGATTTTCATATGGCAAAAATCTATCTTTATAAGCATAATATATCATTGCAAAAACCATAGTTTTGATCACAAATCATATTGCAAAAACTTAATAAGCATAATATCAAACTGTTAGAGAGAAAGAAGTCTAAAAAGTTCACTTCAAAAACAAAAGTATAGAAATCATTACCTTTCCTCAGCAATGGAGAGTGACACCGGAATCAAATCGAAGGCCACATTGGAATCAAGGTTCTAAAAAGTGGGAAAATAAAGTAATCCACTGCCTTAGCTAAACCCAAGAAAGAAAGGATCTAGATTGAGAACCAAAAGCTGAGAGGCATGGCAAAAGAAGAATTAAAAGACAATAACTGGAAGCAAAAGAAAATAGAACAAACCTCGAACGGAATAGCCAATCCACCTTGTGATGACAGCTTTGTTAGGACCTAAACTCAGTATACCTTGCGCCAATCCACCAAAAGGTGTGACCATTATTCTTGCTGTGTGATTCTTGATCATCGAGCTGGACCCTGAAAACAGAGATGAAAAACTAAATATAGAGATGTATAAAGATATATAAATCTATAAATATTGCTATTATAAATCTAAATTTGCAACTTATATTGCTATTATCAAAAATTCATAAACTCTTGCCAATTAAATGTTATTTACAATAATCAAAGAACACATATTTTTCCATAAATTCAAAACAAAAAAAAATCCTTTGCTTTTTTTATAATTACCACCAAAAAGATCTCATTCCAAAACCGAGCTTGAGTTTCTGCTTCAACTTCTTGCAAACCTACCAAACATAGAAGTTGAACTACTCCTGGTCAAACCGCCAGATTCTTCACTTGCACGATGGTGAGACTGAGTCTGAGCCTGAGTCTGAGATTGAGGCTGAGACCTCAAACCCCTCAAAAACGACGTCACATTTCGTACAACTCTCCTGAACCCACTCTCTCTTCTTCTCACCCCAATCCACGAAACCCTCCTTGGAGCTCCATGACCCGACCCCGATTCCCCAAACCCACCATCCATCTCCGTATAAACCACTGGTACTTCCCTTCCTCCTCTAAACCTCCCCACCGCAAAAACCCCACCGAGTAGCCTCCATATACTCAACCCCACCGTCTCCGTAGCGTCCTCGTTTGATTCACTTCGATCCGATGGCATTTCGTGGCGGCAAACAGGGCACGAGTTTCGAAGCGAAAGCCACGGGATAATACAATCTTCATGGTAAATATGCTTACATGAGAGGAAAAAGATAAAGAAGGTTCGAAATTAATGGTGACAAAGAACAACACAATTTGTATTCATTAGGTTCTTCAGACAAGAAAGAACAACAAAAAGAAGCAAAATTTATAGATGGAAGACAAACCTGATCGAGGGAAAAAGTAAGGCAAAGTAAATCCTAGGTTGGCTGAAATCGCAGGCCGATCATTGGCCAAACACTGCGCGCAGTTGAAGAGGTGGCAAGATTCGGCGGGGTAAGAGCAAGAACTCTGGACTGAGCAAGCCAAAAAAAGGGAAATAGAGAGGTAGCTATTTTACACAGTTTTTGAGCTATTTTTGGAGCAAGACAACGACGGCGCGAAATCGCACAAAACAAGAGAAGCCCTAAGAAAGGGACTCGATAGGGAAAATAAAGCGAGGAAAACGGGTCAGGAACAGAGCGGGTGCGGGACACGGAGCGAGTAAGAACCCGCAACACGCTGCAACAAAGGATTCGACATTTGCTAAACGGCGCCGCTTAAGCCAATTTTTTTTAACTGTTTATTTGATTTGGAGATGAATAGTGGATTTAAGAGATCCAACTATTAGTGTCTTTCCATTCGTGGTTGGTATTTGGGAGTTCATGGGTTGACGATTTGGGGTTCAACTTGATAAGAACCATGATTTGGTAAATTGGTTGCTTATTGATATCAATAAGAAGTTTCGGGTAAGCCATGATTTTCATTGGAATTCCTTATTTCCTTTGTTGTTGTGGAGTATTTGGAAAGCTAGAAATGATTTAGTTTTTAATGCCAAAGCCTCTAGTGCGTACGACTTTTGCTTATGCTTATAAACTTGCTAATGAGGCAGGGTAAGTGTTTTCATCTATGAGTTCAGGTATTACATCAGGGCAACTTGTTAAATGGAAGTATCTTCCGAAGAGTGTCTTTTTGTTAAAAACACTGATGGCTCTAGACGGTACGAAGATAACCATGAGTTGGCTGGAGGTTTAATTCAGGATATATATAGCAGGAAGTTGGATGACAGGGTTTGTACTATATTGGAGTAACGAACATCCTTGAAGCGGAATTATGGGACATACGGCAAGTATTTTTACTAGCAAATGAGAGGGGATTTTCGCCTTTGATAGTGGAACTTGATGCAGCAGTGATGGTCCATTTTCTCAAATCCACGATGATTGATTCTCATCCTTGTTACACTTTAGTCAGAGATTGCTTAGAACTCATTAAAGGGGACTGGATATTGGAAATCAAAAATATTTTTCGATTTTGTGAGGAAAACCGGTACACGAACATGTTAGCTAACATGGCCCTTGATGCCGCATGATGTTACTACTTTTGATACTCCACCTTAGCAAGTTCGAGGATTGATGGAGGAAGACATGCTAGGACTTGGTACGCTAGATTCTAGTTTTAATTTTATTTCACTGTTCTTACGTAGAAAAAAAAATATAATAGTTCTAAGATTTATTACTTGGAATGGAAAATTTAAAAAAAAATGAATAATAAAGAAAAGGGTGATAATTAATGGCCCAATAGGCTTACAACTTACTGGACCTGGACCCCTGGTGCTACTTGCAGTTGGGCTACTCCGACCGCCTTGAGCCCATGGCTGAGCCGGATGGATGGAACCTCTTAAGAAGTTAGAAACAAAGTCAATGTTTCCTAATAGAGCTCGAATCTGAATGAAATTGGGCCGTTTTTTATTTAATTATTTATTTTAATTTTAATAATTCTTCGCGGTTAAGATAACCGACAATCAGTAACAGCCTGTTCGTATTCGTATAAAAGAAAAAATGGCCATTCCGTTTCATTTCTCTCTGTATAGAAGAATTGACCATAAATCATTTTGATTTGCTTTTAAGTTTTTTCTTTTCATTCTTCAGATTCGTTTAACACGATTAAAATCATCGGTTTTAAAGGGGCAAAGCTTTTTTTTTTTTTTTCGTAAACTTGTTTGCTTTGTTTTTGGTATATAAATCAAATTCTTTTGTTCATAAGATCTGATAATTCGTTGACAAATCAAGAGTATAGAATTTGGGATTCTGGGTATTCGGGAGTTGAACCAATACAAGCAGGAACGATGTCGTATTCTTACCTTTTCAAGTACATTATCATTGGAGATACTGGTATGATTCCTTTTGTATTTTCCTAAGTTGCTTGCTGTGTTTTGTATAGATATCTGGGTCGTTTCTATGGTTATTTATTGTTT
This sequence comes from Corchorus capsularis, assembly GCA_001974805.1. Classification (NCBI taxonomy): domain Eukaryota; kingdom Viridiplantae; phylum Streptophyta; class Magnoliopsida; order Malvales; family Malvaceae; genus Corchorus; species Corchorus capsularis. Next base: position 7,412 of record AWWV01008653.1, read on the forward strand.
ATTTAAGATTTTGATTTGCTGTTTTGGCTCTTTATATGTTTCTCATATATGGTTTATTTATTTAAATTGTATGAGTTTCATCATGTTTAAGCAACATTAAGTTCTGAATTTGGCAGGAATATGAAGCTTTACTCAAAGAATTTTTGGTAATAAGAATGTGGATTTACTTGAATTTCGTTGCCAATTACAGAAGTAAAAGGTGTATTGTCATCGTTTTTATAATGTGATAACGCCCTTGATTTTGTATGAAAAAAGGACTGCTGAGAGAATCTACGGTGTAGTAATTGCTTTGTTTTAGCATGATAATGTGTTAGCTATGTAAATGCTGTGTGGAAGAGCGAAATGTCATTGCAATAAAGCTAGCTAGTTCAAGCGCTTTGGCATATGATGCTCAATTTGACCACTTTTTTAGAATGTCATCTTAATCTTAGGGGCTGGTTTTGGTGTCTCTCTAAGTTTATTTTATATATTCTAGTAATATAGGTATATTCTATTTGTTTTACAGGAGTTGGAAAATCATGTCTTCTTCTGCAATTTACGGACAAACGTTTTCAGCCTGTTCATGATTTAACCATTGGTGTTGAGTTTGGAGCCAGGATGATCACTATTGAAAACAAACCGATAAAGCTCCAAATATGGGACACAGTAGGTTTTTACTTGTTTTTATTTTGTTGTTATTTAACTGTTTTAGATTAAATTTAACTGTTTTAGATTAAATTTAACTGTTTTAGATTAACTGTTTTAGGTTTTAACTGTTTTTACGATAAGGTTCAATTTTGTATCCTGTGGAATTATGGTATTTTTGGCAGCCCATGTGCAACCATGTGAGAAGCTAAGCTTTCACACTAGCACCTTTAAGGGGTGTATAAAGATAAATGTATCTTAGTTGTACCTTAATATCAAATGATTAGTATATTTACTCAAATATTTTAGGATTCCACATTTGCATTTGACATATGTATGCTAAATCTTCTTTGTTTTCTCAGGCGGGTCAAGAGTCATTTAGATCCATTACAAGGTCTTATTACCGAGGGGCTGCCGGTGCTCTTCTAGTTTATGACATCACTAGGTATTCTTTCAATTCAAAACTTTTGAGTTATGACAATTACTTATGAAACTTTTAGAAAACCAACCTTTTCTTTTATATTTTCTTCCTCATGCCTATATTATTCATGGAAGCAACTTTGCATGTGCTTTTGGCTGCAATTTAAGTTGTCATTGACTAAGTTCTAAGATTAATATTGGGATGGCATTGGTTTGAAAGTTGTTTTCAGTGTTATATCAAAGTTCAATTTGTAGATCCTTTTGTAGGAGTTTGTATTTGCTGATAGACATAAGTTAGCCTATTTGCTCAGTAGAGCAAGACTGTTATGGAAGTAATCATATAAATGGAAATATGAACTTCTGCCTAGCAGTATTAGAATACTGTCCCGAAGTGTGTAATTGTCAAACAGATTGCAATTGACTGTCTGATTTCTGGCAAGTGGCAACACTGTTTAGACCAGAATCTACCTTCTATAATGAATACTGTTTGTTAGGAGAAATAACTTAGTTGCTGCCATTCATCATCTATTCCTCTTTTGTGTTGCACTCTTCAATGATTCTCTTTAGCTCTAAGATTTCTTTTGTACATTTATGATATTCATGATTCTGCATTTTATATACACTTTAATTTAGGATGTCACTGAAAAAAGTTGCCCGGTAGCTGAAATATGTTTATTATGCTGTCAAATAATCAGGAGGGAGACTTTCAATCACTTGGCTAGCTGGTTGGAGGATGCTAGACAGCATGCTAATGCAAACATGACAGTTATGCTTATTGGGAACAAGTGTGATTTGTCTCACAGAAGGGCGGTGAGCACAGAGGAAGGTGAGCAGTTTGCTAAGGAACATGGGCTGATATTCATGGAGGCCTCAGCAAAAACTGCTCAAAATGTTGAAGAGGTGATAATAATGCTTTTAAATGTTCTATATAAGCTTATATTACTCTTTGATTTTGTTTGTCCTTTATGATATTTATTTTCCAAATTTGTAACAAAAATTGTTGCAGGCATTTATAAGCACAGCTTCAAAAATATACAAGAAAATTCAGGATGGAGTTATCGACGTATCAAATGAGGTTAGCTTTTTCTGTTTATATTTACCTTTCGATTTCTACAATCTCTTTCTCTCGAACTATTATGTTAAATCTACCGACATCTGTCCTTTCATTTCTCTCTTTCTGTGTTGTATTTGATGTGGCAAATGTTAACATCTGCTTATGTTAGTTTCCTCTTTTATTCTCAGTTCTTATTACTACTTGTTTGCCTGTAAGCAAAAGCAGATTTTATTTCTTTTTTTCTATGGATAGCAGTATGGAATGGCTGCATACTTGAATCCTGAAGATTCATTTCTTGTTCTGTTTTTTGCAGTCTTACGGCATTAAACTCGGACATGATGCTTTCGCAGCATCATCAGGAGGTAGAGATGGTACAGCTTCTCAGGCAGGTGGCTGCTGCAGCTGAACATTAGGTTATTTTCCCAAGCGGAATCCGTTTGTGATTGTTGCTGTGGATTTATAGGTTTCTTGTACTTTTGTTGTTGAGTACTCAATCTTATTGTTTTTACATCTTTACATTAAAATAATCTTTCAAAGTTTATCAATGGATATAGTTCGTTCTTTTTTTCTACATAAAGCTTGTTTCCAGAGAGAGACCACTAGCTCCCTCTACCCGTTGTCTATTTAGCCAGCGAGACTACTGTGAATTTCTTCTTCCATTCTTTTCTCAGAGTTAACCAGGTGCAAGTTTTAAAAATAAAGTCCTGGATTCAAAAGAGCCAATAGGTCCGAGTCTTGGGCAAACTCACCCTTTTTGTGATTTATCTTGAGCCAATAGTGACCTTGGGCAAACTAATACTTTATGATAATTTGCCAATCAATAGCAGATCAATCCGTAGATTTGGCCCATCAGATTCAGAGCAGAGGTTTTTGATTCACCGACGTTTAAAACTCAAGTTCAACCAGCCATATATAACATAAATTACGAAACATATCAAGCTCAAGGAATTGATTAAAAACTTATACTATTTTCGATATAATCACCGTTCACCAGTCATAACAATGATAAAGTTTGCCCAAGGAAACTACAATTACCAATTAACCATGCCGCTGAAATTTTGTCAACCCGTTTACATCTACCACATCCGCTTGAAGCACTTGCCTAGATTTTCTTTCTCTTGGAAAAATGAAAGTAAATGCAAATTTGCTAACTGATTCTTTAACGAGATTAACCCCTGAAATTTTCTAGGAATGCACCTTAGTTTTACTAATAGAACAGGCAACTAGGGTAGTAAAAACCTACGATTCATCCTAGCTTTTCTCCTTTAGCACACTCCAGCAGTAAAGCACATGATGCTCCAAAAACCAATACATATAAATTGCAAGAAGGCAATTAGCGACCTCGTCCACGGCCGCGGCCACGTCCTCGCCCTCGTCCACGTCCCAAAGGCCTCCCTAAATAGTAGGTATGAAAATAAGTATGAATGAGCAGAAGATACAAAGACATATATACACTGTTCACTGTTGGGAACACAATAATGGAAGATATAAATACCAGCAACTGGCTTCTTAGGCTTAACCCTTGGTGTCTCCTCGACAAGCAAAGTTTCCAGATTCAAGCTGTCAGGGAGAATGAAATATCGAATGTTGTTCCCCCTCACACTCAGATGGTCAAGAGTGACTGGATTCTTTCCCTTCAGCGTTAGCTTCACCATCTTCAAATGTGTATTCATGCTAACATCAACCCCTATAAGAGTCCATCAAACCATCTGTTCAGATAATGCATTTAACAGGGAACATTCTTATACAATGGAGGTCAAAGAACAAAACAGGGATTAAAAAAAAAAGCAGTACTCTTTGCCTAAACTTCTACTTATCATCTAATTGAGAAGAACTAAAACAAATAACTTAAACAATAAGAACAATTTACAATAAATAACTTTCTCGAGGAAAAAACGTAGTGGCATTAGCATATGTAACATTATATGCAGCAAGATAAAAAAAATCTGCTAATTCTTGTTAAAAATGTAGATTTAATAATGAAAAATGAACTTCCCACTTTTATATGGTTTTCTAACTCCATGCTTAAAGCCTTAAAAAGATTCATGAAATAGAATAAAGAGAAAATTTTTAAATAGTATATATATCAAAGTATCATGAATGTTTACAAACTAACAGCAAAAATTAGAGAGAAAAAGTAGCAGCAAGATTTATAGAAGGCGAAGCATTAGTTAACCATCACTAATAGAACAATAAAGTTAATCAAAATCAACCTTAGTTTGATGAGCAGCAAGCTGAACTACATTGTCTTTGTCCCCCTAGGGTTTTAGGGAAAAGCCCAAATGAGAATTATGAATATTGCAACCGTAAACTGAAAAATATAAAAGAAAAACACAGAGAGAAGGGAACCTGTGATAGTGCCATGGACGACAGTTCCATTTTTGAGCTCAATGGAGACAGTCTCGTTGTTTAACTTCATCAAAAACCTAGAATTTTTTTTCATAATTCATAGACATTAATCGAAACTTAAAAAGAATTAACAGAAAAGAATGTTGCTTGTCATTTGAAGTTTTAAAATTAAAGAAAAAATCGAAAATTGCGAAAAGATACAGAAGAACAAGGGAGAAGGAGGAAGAGGATTACTGTACGAGCTTCATTGTTGAAAACTTGGAATAGTTTGGGCAGAACCAGCTAAGTAAAGCTCCCGACTCAATTCAATAAACCCCAACTGTAAGGAAATTGAAAAGTGGAAAACCCTCTCTCCAACAGTCCAACTTCCTGAATTTGACTTTTGAGTACCTTTAAGGGCCATATTCAGCCCAATTTTTCTTTTCTTTTCCTTTTTTTTTTTGTTTTCAAATACTACTACAATTAAATTGTCTCATAATTTAATCTTTATTCGAACTAAACACCTCCAAGTCTTAAAATCTAATCACCCGGGTATCCCTTAAGACATTTTTTACCCCTCTTTTACGTGAGAGTAATAATTAGAGATAATAAAATGAATTCGAATCCATCCAAGATCGAACTCGATTCGATTGAGAGAAATAGAACAATTGGGAATTTAAACCTTCTTAGTGTTATCGGTAATCCTCCTTAGTTTCAGATTTATTCATTGAAATTAAACTTCCAAGTACATCTTACCAACAAGTTTTAGATTAATTGGACTGATGGTCGATTATTAGTTCGAGTGGTTGGTTCAATCTGAATTTTTCAACATTGGTCAAGGATAAAACGAATCAAGAAGTTTATGTATTTGTGTGAGATCTTAGATATTGAGTATTACAATCTCCCTTTTTAAATGATTTGATGTCCTGGTAAGTGGTAAGACTATCAAAATTGATGACTGCACCAATTGATTTGATTCTAACGGTGACTCTCACCGTATACAGACAAATAGACAATGTAATACTTAATTAATTTTCAACTTCCTCTAGTACTTTCTGCGTTCGCTTTCATCAGATATAAACTCGAAAGGGATGCGTTTAGGGCTATAAAGGATGGTAATGGCTTGCAGTTTGGGGATCGAAGGCTTGTTGTTTCTAAGGCTAAGTATAGATGGAAGGATCGATTGGGTGCAAACCATGTTTCTTATGCAAGAACTAACAGGTCTAGGAATTGGGGCCATGCTTTCACTGATGGAAGATCCTTTAAGGATGTTGTGGTGGGTGATTCTAATAGGATTGAAACTGGTACTGGGAATACCATCTCTGCTGCTAGATCATGTTCGAAGGTTGACGGATTGGAGGACGGTAGGATTCAGTCCTTGAGTAAGAAGGCGCTAGATTCTTCTGAGAGTAATTCTAGTGAAATAGTTGTTGCGCCTGTGCCGGTTTCTGATAGCGGGTTGAAGACTTTAGTCCTAAATGCTGATATTCCTTCTGAGGAGATGTTGTGGTTAAATTACAGTGTTAATCGAGTTTCAGTTGCAATGTCATTCAAAACGCGCTGTGTCAAGAGGATATCTCTGTGATTGTGAGTCCTTTCAATGAAGACAACCTCCTGCTTACCTTTTATTCTTTAGAGGAAAAGACTCTTAGGTTATCTAATCAAAGGGAGATGTTTGATGAATGGTTCGTGTCCTTGGTTTCTTGGGCTGATTTCAATGAAGCCAGGGAATTCACTACTTGGATTAGATTGGAGGAAGTGCCTCTTGCCTTGTGGCATATCAATTTCTTTAAAGCTTTGGGAGATTCTTGGGGCTCTTGTGTTAGTATTAGAAAGTGCACTATCAAAAGATGGAATCTGGAAGCTGCTTGGATTAGGGTTAAATCTAGAAGTTTGGCAGAAATTCCTGCTTGGCTTAAGGGTGAAATAAATGGTATTCCTTTCTGTATTCTTGTTTCTCTAGAGATGGATTCGGTGGGGTTCTTCGCCGGGAATTGATCGCCGTCCAATAGTGTTGAATTGTCATCGGAAAGTGATCAAGATGACGCCTCGTCTCCCTCGTTTCCGGTTACCGTGCCTAATCTATTGGAACCTGTTTCGGGTTTTAATGTTGATAATAATGTGCTTTCGCTGTTATCTCGGGTGGAGGAGACTGTCAGTGACGTTTCAGAGAATGTGCAGGCTGTCAGGTTAGTTAATATTTACACACGTGCGGGGTTATTGCTTGGTATTGAGAGTCATAGTGGGCCAAGAAGTGAATAGGCCATTTTGGGCTTAGTGAATAGGCTATCTCCTTGTGATAGCGATGCCCTTACTAGTGAAGACGAGTGGATCCGGCCTAATAATAGCAGGAAAAGGGATAGATCTTCGGCCTACAGAATTAAAAAGAAAGATAAAAGGAAAGCTAAATCTACTGCTAAGAATCTTTTCAAAGCTCCTTTTTGCGCTAAACCTAATTCTAGTAAAAGGAACAGCAAGAAAAATTCTACTTACTACGATGAGTCTGGTTTCGATCCGGAGGCTGATGAAGAATGGAGGGTGGCTTCGCAGGTGGGTTTAGTTTTTAAAGACAAGGATTTTGCGATTGAGCGGTTTAAGATCAGCAAGGATGGGGTTGATTCTTAATCTCTTGTTTTCTCGATTCTTTTGGGTGTTTTATTTTTCTTATTATGAAGTTTATTTCTTGGAATGTGAGAGGTTTGGGTAGGCCGGAGAAGAAGAGATCTGTGAGATCTCTTGTCACTAAAGAGAGACCTTGTATGATTTGTCTTCAGGAAACTAAGTTGGGGGAGTTAAACAGTAGAAGCTATAAGGCGTTGTGGGGTAAAGGTGTTGTTTCTGGTGAGTTTGTTAGTGCGAATGGGTCGGCCGACGACATTGTTATGATCTGGGATACTAATGTTTTTCAATTGAATTCAGTTTTAAAGAATGACAGGTTCCTTATTTTGTTTAGCTCGCTTAAAGGTGTTCATAGAAAGGTGGCTCTACCAACAAGGGGTTGGATCAAGTGGTAAGCGGCATGTTCCAGTTTAAGCAGGTCTCGGGTTCGAGAACTTGCGTACGCAGCTGCCCCTGTTGGGAGACTCACCCACCATAACCAGGTGCACGACCCGGGTCGGATCAGGATTAGTCAGGGCAAAGCCCTGAATATCGGATGGGATACCAAAAAAAATAGAAAGGTGGCTCTGGCTTCAATCTATGCTCCAAATTCTGAATTAAAGAGGAAGACTTTTTTCGAGTGTCTGTCAGAGGTTGTAAATCAGAATGATTTTCTTTGGATTGTTTGTGGGGATTTTAATGCAGTCACTTGTTGTGAGAAGAGGATTGGTGTTTCTTATAGCGCATCTTCTTCTCAGGATTTTGTTGATTTTATTCATAGATATAGTCTGGTTGATCTTCCTCTTCAAGGCAGCAGATTCACGTACAGTAATACCAGGGAGACTCCAGCTTTTAGCAGAATTGATAGATTCCTCATTTCTCCTGATCTTCTGCTTTTGATTCCTAATTGTTTTCAGCGTGTTGGCCCAAAGGCGTTATCTGACCATAATCCTCTGATCTTTGGTATTGAAGCGAAAGACTAGGGTCCAAAACCTTTCCGTTACTTTAACCATTGGAAAGAGGTTGATAATTTCAAAGATGTGGTTCAAGATGCTTGGGTTAATGCTAATAGTAATCAGCAGGCTGGGGCATCAATTTCTTTGCTGCTTAAAGAGTTGAGGTCGAATATCAAGATTTGGCAGAAGGAGTATTGCAACAAAGGTGTTGTTGATCTTAAGAAGCTTGAAGGTGAAATTCATTTGTTAGAAGATTCGTGGGCCTCTGATATTGATAATGGCAGTTTGAGGGAGGAGATAATCAAGAAGAAAGATGAATTATGGAAGCTGTACAAGTGTGAAGAAAGATCCTGGTTTCAAAAATCCAGGTTCCTATGGCTGCAAGAGGGCGACAGGAACTCAAAATTCTATCATATGGTAGCCTCTGACAGGTACCGTATTAACAGTCTTGATTGCATTGAGATTGGTGGCTTGGTTTGATCTGACCCTGATGAGGTTAAAGAAGCAATTGCATCGCACTTTGAAGATTTCTTTAGTAGGGATGATTGTTGTGAGGTGATTGATATTGTTGGGAATTTTTCTCAGCTTTCTAGAGATAATCTGGAGTGGCTTGAGAGGCCATTCTCTGAAAAGGAAGTTTATGATGCTCTTATCTCTTGTGATGGGAATAAAGCACATGGTCCTGACGACTTCAACTTGAGCTTCTTTAAAGATCATTGGGCCTTGATGATAGATAAGATTATGGAGGTTTTCTCGAAATTTTTTAGTGAAGCTGAGTTTGATGATAATATTAATGCTTTGTTTGTTACTCTTATCCCGAAGACTAAGAACCCATAGAGAATTAATGAGTTTAGGCCGATCACTTTGGTAGGAGGAGTTTATAAATTGATTTCCAAAGTGTTAGCTTCAAGACTTAGAGTTGTTTTAGGTTTACTTATCAGTGGTACTCAATTTGCCTTTACCGAAGGAAGGAAAATTCTCGACTACTCTCTTGTTGCAAATGAGCTTATTGATGTTATTCGGAAGTCGGAGAATGGAGGGTGCCTTTTTAAGCTTGATTTTAAGAAAACTTAAGATTCTGTGAATTGGAATTTTCTTGACCTTGTTATGTCTAAGATGAATTTTGGCTCTCTTTGGCGTAAGTGGATTAGGAAGTGCATCTCGTCAGCCAAGCTTTCGATCCTTATTAATGGGTCTCCAACTAGGCAGTTCGGTTTAAAACGAAGCCTTAGATAGGGCTGCCCGTTGTCTCCTTTCCTCTTCACGATTGTTGCTGAGAGTTTGAACACCTTGTTAATTAATACGTCTTCCTCTGGTCTTTTTGATGGCATTAGTGTTGGGAATGGTGATCTTTCGGTTTCCCACTTACAATATGCCGATGATACTCTAATATTCTGCAAGCCTCTTCTGGAGTATTTGGTGTCTATTAAAAGAATTCTTAGAGGCTTTCATTTAGCCTCTGGTTTGAAAGTAAATTTCAGTAAGAGCTGTCTTTCGGGGTAGAAGTTGAGCAAGAGACTTTGGCATCCTAGGCTACTGATATAGGTTGCAGATTGGAGTATCTTCCCTCTATTTATCTTGGTTTGTCGCAAGGTGTGAAGCCCTCTACTTTAAGCTATTGGCAGCCGGTGCTTGATAGGGTCAGCTCAAGGTTATCTTCCTGGAAAGCCAAATTTCTTTCTATTAGTGGCCATGTGACTCTTATCAAATCGGTTCTTTCTAGTCTCCCTCTTTATTATATGTCCTTGTTTCCTCTTCCTTACTCTATTAAGGATGCTCTTGATAAATCTATGAGGAGGTTTCTGTGGTCTGCTAAAGGAGACAGGAAATTGCATCTTATCTGCTGGAATCAAGTGTGTAAGCCAAAAGATAAAGGTGGCCTGGGTATATTAGATTTACATCTCCAAAACCGTGCCCTTCTTAATAAATGGATTTGGTGTTTCGGTAATGAAAATGATGGTTTTTGGAGGAAAATTTTGGTGGAAAAGAATGGATATAGGGAGGGTAACTTGGTTCCTGATGTGGCTAATAATAGGCGTGCGTCTGCTTTATGGAAAAATATCATTAAGCCACTTTCTCCTCAATTTGCTGTGTCAAATGGATGGATTCCTAATTCTGGTTTCTCCCTGGGCAATGGTGCTAATATTTTGTTCTGGCATTGTGAATGGATAGTGGGTCATACATTGAGATGTTCCTTCCCACGTATTTTTGCTTTATCTGTTAATAAATTAGGATCAGTTGTGGAGTTTGGTTCTTGGGAGAATGGTTTTTGGAGGTGGAACATTGAGTTGCGGAGACGGCTGTTTGATTGGGAAAAAGAGCAATGGGAAGGTCTTCTTGAGTTGTTGAAGGATTATGCTCCTAATCCTGCCTCTTCTAATCTAGTGATCTGGAAGCCTGCAGCTTCTGGTTTTATTATGCTTCTTCTTATTACAAGGTTGTTTCGCATAATATTGATGGTTCGGATTTTTGCTGGAATAAGCTTTGGTCTAGTTTGGTTCCGCCGCAGGCTAAAATTTTGGCATGGCAGGTTATGCATGAGAAAGTCTTGGTTAGAGAGGCTCTTGTCACTAGAGGATTATTGGAGCCTAGTTTAGCTAATTGCCCTATGTGTAATAATGAAATTGAATCTGTCCGTCACTTGTTCTTCATGTGCAGCTTTTCATGGAATATTTGGAGTTATTTTGTTAGATTATGGGGGTTATCTAGGGTGTTGCCGTGTTCTCCAATGAATTTTTTTGACTACTTGAGAGGTTTGATCACTCAGGCAGACAAAAGAGAGGCTTGGGAGATGCTCTTCTTGTTGACTCCATAGTTTTTGATGATAACAAAACATTCTACTTTAGTGAGACTAATCAATCTACTCAAGTGTGCAGTGACAAATTGAGTGACATACATAGTCCATTGGTTGTGTACAAGCCAATCATTATGATAACTCAAGTCACAGAAGAGGCATACTTCATGAGATCCTCCCTGTTGTGTTCGAATCAAGTGAAGATTGATTAAGACCTAGTCCAAGAATGCATGAAGAAGATTACTCAGTAGGACTACAGTCAGAACAAGAAGGATGCATATGAAGAACTGACTTAAACTCCAGAAAGAAGTTAGCTACAGCAAGTTTCAGTGACACTAATTTACAAGCTCAATTTAGTGAGACTAAAATGGATCGACAACATCATTAGACAGCCTTGCCAGCGCCAGAAAACGACAAAATAACGGGATTAAGATTCAAACCGCCGCTCCAACGACTAGTTTTGACAGATTTGTATTTAAGGATTGAAATGACCGTTGGGAAGCAAGAAAGAGCATTCAAGAAGTCTAAAGAAAGCATTTACTCTCAAGATTCTCCTCCAAGCCGTACTTCACTCAAATTCTAAGTATTCTGCTTGCTTAAGCAAGTTTGTTCTTAACTCTTTTTCTTGTAAATCTTGCCTTGTGCTTATTTTGTGTACGTCGATCACTTAGGATCAGTTTACACATTTCAAACTCTGTTATTTTGGCTGTGATTGAGTGCGAGGAGCACTTGTGCGAGCTAGGGTTTTAGCTCGTGGTGGTTTCAAGCTTGGGAAAGCTTGGTTTGTGTAAAGGCTTGGTGTAGGTCCGTAACTACATCGGATTAGTGGATTTTGGTGAAAATCCTTGGTTGGGAAAAGCCAAGGTAGAGGACGTAGGTCGGGAGGACCGAACTTCTGTAACTCGTGTGTCGAGCTAAGCTTCCTCTAATCCCTTTTAGTTATACTGCCTTTATTAGTTTTTATTGCATGCCAGTCATTCTTATACCTTCCCTGCGGTCCTTATTCATTATATTCACTGTTGTTTACTTCATCTCTGGCATATCCATTTATTGTTCATATTTATTGCATCTGCTCTGCCTGTTTTATTGTCATTAGTTTCTTCTATCTATTTGGTCGCACTAATTTTCTGTGTTGCAGAAAAGTTCTTAAGTTTGAAAAGAATTTCTAACGTGGGCTATTCACCTCCCCCTCTAGCACCACATTTGGGACTAACAATTGGTATCAGAGCCTGTCTCTTGATCTAACGGATTAACATCCATAAGAGAGATCCATAATGGCTGTTGGAAGTTCTTCTCAGAATGTTGCAAACGTTATAGCAGAAGGCCAGTCCACTCACAGACCCCCTCTGTTTGAACGAACAAACTACCAATGCTGGAAAAACAGAATGGTTGTCTACCTGAAGGTAAACGAGTTTGACATGTGGAGAGTAGTTGTCCATGGACCATTCGTTCCCAAGAAAACAGATGCTGAAGGAAAGGAAGTTCCCAAAAGTTGGGATGAATGGAATGCTGATGATGTTCGAAAATACAAGTCAACTACAAGGCTGTCAATACTCTGCATTGTGCCTTGAGTGCCACTGAATACAACAGAATAACTGGCTGTGAAACTGCTAAAGAAATCTGGGATAAGCTAGAAGTCACGCATGAAGGAACTTCTCAAATGAAGGTGTCCAAAATAAATCTCCTTACTCTCGAGTATGAATCTTTCAAAATGAAACTAGAGGAATCTGTCACAGAAATGTATGACAGATTTGTGAGCATCACGAATCAACTCAAACAATTGGGAAAAGCTTACTCAGAAAGTGACATAGTGAAAAAGCTGCTTAGAGCACTCCCAATATCTTGGAGTCCTAAGACTCTAGCCATCTGGGAATGTAGAGATCTAAAGTCCACTACACTAGATGATATATGTGGATCACTGCTCACATATGAATCAGAACTGAAACATGAAGCAAATCATGACAAGAAGAACACAGAAAAGAAGAAAGGTCTAGCTCTCAAAGTTTCTGCTCTAGAGGAAGAAATAGAGGAACTGACATTGGGTGAAAGTGATTCATCTGATGACAACAATGAATCTGCAATGCTTGCGAGAAAATGCAGAAGGTTGAAAGGAAGAAGAAACTAACTCATCTACAAGGGAGGTCAGAGAAGAGATCGATTCAGAAATGATCGAGAAAGATTCAGGAATGATGAGTACAAGGACAATCAATTCACTTGCTTTGGATGTGGAAAACCTGGTCACATTAAAAGTGATTGTCCACTCAACAAGAAAGAAGCCCCTGGAAAAGATAAGAAGAAGAAAAAGGCAATGGTTGCTGGTACCTTGTCAGACAGTAATGTCTCAGACTCAGAAGCTAGCGATAATGAACAAGGAACCAAGGCTAATTTATGTCTTATGGCAAAAGAAGAAAGCCTTGAGGTAAACTCTGATCTTCCTGATATTTCTGTTGATGAAATGCATGATGAATATGATGAATTGTTTGAGGAATATGAACATACTGTATTCCTGTATAAAAGTTTGAAGAAAAGGAATACTGAGTTAATGCTTGATTTGGAATCAACTAAAAACAATCTTGATAGCATGACTGTTAAATATGGTGCATTATTTGCTGATCTTGAGCATGCTAAGGCATAAAATGAGAAATTGCTAAAAGAGATAGAAAAGTTGAAAAATGATGAAATTGTTGTGACTAAAAACAACATTCAAATTGCTCGGACTAATAACAGATACAACAGAAAGCAATTTAAGCCTAGGGCTATGACCTGTTACACTTGTAGCAGGAAGGGTCATCAATCCCCTAAGTGCTATCAGAAGGATGGATACTCCTTCCGAACCAAACTTGTTTGGGTGCCAAAAGGCACATATGTTGTTGCTAACCCCCAAGGACCCATCAAAGTATGGGTACCTAAAACAGCAAACTGAAATTATGTGTATACAGGTTAGCAAGAGCAGCAAGAATATTGTTTGAAGGCTCAACCGAAGGAAAAACAGCCCTAGTACCTGGACAGTGGCTGTTCAAGACATATGACAGGAGAGAAAAAGATGTTCGAATAGCTTAAAATGAAAAATGGAGGAAATGTCACCTTTGGTGACAATTCTAAAGGAAAAATTCAAGGAATTGGAACTGTTGGCAAGGCTCTGCTCGAATTACACATGTGTGCTTTGTGAAAGGCTTAAAGCACAACCTGCTGAGCATTAGTCAACTTTGTGACAGAGGTAACAGAGTATACTTTGACTCTCACGTTTGCCAAGTATTTGATATCAAAACAGGCAAGCGCAAGTTTGTTGGTAAGAGGCATGGTAATGTATATGTTATCTTTCTTGATGACTTGGTCTTGGAAGATGATATCTGTTTGATGGCTAACAATACTTCTGATAGTTGTTGTGGCATAAAAGATTAGGTCATGTTAGCATGAACACCATTGCCAAACTTGTAAGAAATGACCTGGTCAAGGGTCTGCCCAAACTGAAGTTCGACAATGATAAAGTCTGTGAAGCCTGTCAGTTTGGAAAGCAAATCAGAAGCTCATTTAAGCCAAAGAATGTTGTCTCTACCACACGACCGCTTGAGCTCCTGCACATGGATCTTTTTGGTCCTATTGATGTCAGGAGTATGGGAGGTAAATCTTATGGCTTTGTGATTGTTGATGATTACTCTAGATTTACATGGATTTATTTTCTAAGTCACAAAGATGAAGCTTTAGAAGCTTTTGCTAAACACTGTAAGATTGTTCAGAATGAAAAAGGCTACAACATTATTGGTATTAGAAGTGACCATGGTGGTGAGTTCATAAGCCATGAATTTGAAAGCTTTTGTAATGAAAATGGTTTTACTCACAACTTTTCTACTCCTAGAACCCCACAGCAAAATGGTGTGGTGGAAAGGAAGAACAGAACACTAAAAGACATGGCTAGAACTATGATTTGTGAAAACAATTTGCCTAAATATTTTTGGGCCGAGGCCACTCAAACTGCAGTCTATATTTTAAACAGGGTCTCTATTAGACATATGCTTTCAAAAACTCCTTATGAGCTTCACAAAGGGAGAAAACCAAACATTTCTCACTTTAGAAGCTTTGGCTGCAAGTGTTTTGTCTTGAACAATTGGAAACAAACCATTGGGAAGTTTGATGTCAAGAGTGATGAAGCCATCTTTTTGGCTATGCCCTGAATTCTAAAGCTTACAGAGTGTTTAACAAAACTTCTTTAGTTGTAGAGGAATCAATTCATGTTGTTTTTTATGAAACTAATGCTCCACCGAGAAGGGTAGTGGATGATGATGATGATGCAGGTGAAATTAGTGAGACTATGAGGCAGATGCAAATTAGTGACACTAATCCAGTTCCAGAAGATACAGAAAAGGAGGCTCAAGAAGAAGAACCTCCTATAGAAAGGTTGCAGAGAGTGGAAGTTCAACATCATGACCTTCCAAAAGCATGGAAACATGCAAAGAGTCACCCCCTGGATCAAATCATTGGTGATCCTAGAGAAGGACTAAGAACAATAAGTGGATTAAAAGAGACTTGTGAATTTGCTGCATTTATTTCACAAGTAGAACCAAAGACATTTGAAGAAGCAGAAAAGGAAGAAAGCTGGATAGCAGCAATGCAGGAGGAGCTGAACCAGTTTGAGCGAAGTAAAGTCTGGACCTTGGTGTCAAGACCTGAAGATCATCCTATAGTAGGCACAAAATGGGTTTTCAGAAACAAGCTAGATGAAAGCTGGAAAAGTGGTAAGAAACAAGGCCCGACTGGTAGCCAAAGGTTATAACTAGGAAGAAGGCATTGACTATGATGAAACTTTTGCTCATGTTGCCAGGTTAGAGGCTATTCGCCTTTTGCTTGCCTTTTCTTGTCATTTAGATTTTAAATTATTTCAAATGGATGTGAAAAGTGCATTCTTGAATGGTTATATTCAAGAGGAAGTGTATGTGGAACAACCTCCTGGTTTTGAAGACTTCAAAAGACCAAATGATGTTTTCAGACTGCATAAAGCCTTGTATGGTCTCAAACAAGCTCCTAGAGCCTGGTATGAGAGACTGTCAAAGTTTCTGTTGCAAAAAGGTTTTACAAGAGGAAGCGTTGACACTACACTGCTCCTGAAAAGGAAAGGCACTAATATGCTTATAGTTCAGATATATGTTGATGATATAATCTTTGGTGCTACTAATGAAAGTCTCTGTGAGTATTTTGCTAAGGAAATGCAGGGTGAATTTGAGATGAGCATGATGGGAGAGTTGACATTTTTCCTTGGATTGCAAATCAAACAATGCAAGGATGGAATCTTCATAAGTCAAGCAAAACACACTAAGGAAATGTTGAAGAAATTCAACATGCAAGAATGCAAAACTATGAAAACACCTATGGCTAGTGGAACCAAGCTGGACTTAGATGAAAAAGGTAAAGAAGTGAACCAAAAACTCTATAAAGGTATGATCGGATCACTTCTATACTTGACTGCTAGCAGACCTGATATCCTGTTTAGTGTATGTTTGTGTGCAAGATATCCTCTTTACAGCCGAGGCTGAGTATATTGCTGCTGGAAGTTGCTGTGCTCAAATTCTATGGATCAAGCAACAGTTGAGAGACTTTGGTATTGATTTGAAGAAGGTGCCATCGCTGTGTGACAATACAAGTGCAATCAACATCACCAAAAATCCAATTCAGCACTCACGCATCAAGCACATCGAGATAAGATATCATTTCATTCGGGATCATGTCCAAAAAGGTGATATCGAAATTAATTTTGTCGATACCTTGCATCAATTGGCTGACATATTCACTAAACCATTGTGTGATGAGCATTTTAGTCGCATTAGAAATGAATTAGGAATGATAGATACATGTCATGTGTGATCATGCATTATTCACTCTGTCTAAGGTTTGCTCTCACCAAAATTGACATTGAAATTGCTGGGACTAAATCGCAAATCAGTCAAGATCACTTCCTGACACGTCAGCAAAATTTTAGGCGGGATTTTTCCCTCCTAATTTTCCTATCGATTGGCGTTTGAGTTTCGAACTCCCCACTTTCCGAGAATTACTCCTCCACTAAAATACTCCAAACCCAGTTTCTCTTTCATATTAACCTTACTCTAAAACTCTTAAACTTCTCCAAAACCGACTCTCCTCTTCTTCTCTCTCCTTAAGCAAACCCTAGACTACATTTGAATCTCTCTCTTACACTCTTCTTCTCTTCACACTTGATTCTTCCTGGAAATTGTCTCTTCAACGCACTTACTCAAAGATGGAAAAAGGAGGCAAAAATAGCAGCAAAGTAAATCAGAGGAAGGAGATTTGGAAGAAGATTGAAAAATTAGTTGATGCTGTACGAGCAAAAAGGGAAGCTGAGAAGACAAAAACAGATGTCAAACCAACAAAAAGCAGAATTGAAAATTTTCTGGTATAAAGCCCTTGTGAGCAGATTCCCTTTAATCACTTCAGGGATGTTGCCCACAGACTCAGGTACGATGACATCGCTGAATTCAACCTGAAACTAGCCAAAATTTTTGATTGGGAAAGTTTATCTCAAAATCCTGCCTTTGCTAGTCTACATGAAAAGTTTGTCAATATGAACTGGATGGGGATTGTTCATGTCAATGAGAAGCAGGTCAGTGAGAAAGCAATTAAAGAATTCTACACTGGGATTCGCACAGACAGCACAGGAAATGATCTCTTTGTTCATGTTTGTGGAAAAGAAATTATTCTATCTGCTATGACACTGGATCAAGCCATGAATATTGAATATCTCAAGGGCGACTCAGAACTACCAGAAAACTTCAATGTTAATGAGGCATGGAAGTTGTTCAATGAACATGATGAATTCCTTCCTACACTAAGAAGTGAAAGAAAACTCCTAAGAAATGATGCCAAAATGACCTTGTTGTTCATTCGAAACAACATTTGGTTTAATCAAAGTGATGAAAACTACATTTCTAATAGAGAAGTCTGGCTACTTTCTTGTATTTGGAAAGGAATGCGAGTGAATCTCTCTCAGATGATCATCAATGAGATGAAAAGGATTGCTAACATGGAGTCGTACAAGCCAAGTCTCATTTGTGGTTTTGGACATATCATAACCACTCTTGGAGCATGACTCAGAACCAAAATCCATGAGCATAAGGATCTTAAGAACAACTGTTGTCTTCTTGCTCTACCATCTCCTCCACAACAAAAAGAAGCTCCTGACAACAGCAACTTCATGATAATGAAAATGCTTCTTAAAATGAAGGATGATTTGAGAGAAGTGACCCGTGCTCAGAACAAAATGATCAGGGAAAGCAAAGCATGGCGTCAAGAAGTTGGTGAGATTATATCACTGCTGTTGGAGAAACTTGCTGGTAAAGACTCGTCCTTACAAGCCAAAAGGATAACAAAGGTTATGGCACTTGTGGAAGTGAGTAGCTCTGATGAAGAAGCTGAGACACAGAAAGAAAAAGAAGAAGGTATTGATAGTGATGAAGAATCAGTAGATGAAGAAATTAAAGCCAAATCCGCCAGCGAAAATGAAGGAAGGTCTTCTGATAAGGCAAGCCAAGAAAGCCAAAGAATTGAATCTACAGAAGGCTCTTCTGATAAGGATCAAATGAGCAAGGGAACTAAGCTGTCAAAGATATCTGCAAGTACTTTCAAGCGACCTCGGACAAAGAATGCTTCATCCACTGACAATCCATTCAAGAAGATAAATAACACTTAGAATCCTCTCTCCTCTACTCCTTTACCCCATCTTCTCTTCACTCATGCATCTTCATTTCATTTTCATGCATTTTGGTGCATTGTGGCACCTGTTTGTACTTTGAATATTTGTTGGTTTCTGTTTTTCTATTATCCTCCCTCTTTCTCAAATAGGCACTGATGTGCCTTTGGATTCTCTTGTTATATACTATTCTCCGCTAGGTGCCTTGGTTATTTTGTGTTTCTCTGAATCCTTTTCTTAAGGACTTGTGCGCCGTACTTGTGGTTCATAACTCTGTTTTGCAGGTTTTTCGAACCCTTTTGTTGATTATGACAAAAAGGGGGAGAAAAATAGGACTTGAATTGAATTGTATTGAAATAGGTTACAGGGCCACATTATGATGAGTTAGTCACACTAAATCATGCCTGCACTTCAGTGAGACCAAATCTGTTGCATGATAACTTGCATGGCATAGAGGCAGCTTTATGACATGCGGTTTGGGGTCGCAAGGGTTGATGAATTGACTACTCAAAAGGGGAGCACTACAACAATTGGTATTATTTCTTCAGTTGGTATCATTTTTTATGTGCTATTCACCCCCTTCTCTGATGCAATTTAGTGACACCAATTTTACTGCATATTTCATTGCCATTAAACTGCTCTACTTGAATCTTGAGAATTTATCTATCTCTTGATGGTCTTTACTTCTTTTCATTATTTGAATTGAGATAGATATTACTGTTTTGATTGCTGTCCTTATCACGCTGGATACTTGTTTTTGCTAAGAATCTATTTTTGAGATAGCATTTTTAGTCCAACCAATAACGCAAGACAGTTTATTGTGACTAAATGCTCACGTGCATCTACTCAGGGGGAGCTTGGTAAAAAGTTCATAACTTTTATTCTTTGAATTCATTAGCTTAACACTTCAATTCAAGGAGTGTTTTGTCATCATCAAAAAAGGGGGAGATTGTTGACTCCATAGTTTTTGATGATAACAAAACATTCTACTTTAGTGAGACTAATCAATCTACTCAAGTGTGCAGTGACAAATTGAGTGACACACATAGTCCATTGGTTGTGTACAAGCCAGTCATTATGATAACTCAAGTCACAGAAGAGGCATACTTCATGAGATCCTCCCTGTTGTGTTCGAATCAAGTGAAGATTGATTAAGACCTAGTCTAAGAATGCATGAAGAAGATTACTCAGTGGGACTAAAGTCAGAACAAGAAGGATGCATATGAAGAACTGACTTAAACTCCAGAAAGAAGTTAGCTACAGCAAGTTTCAGTGACACTAATTTACAAGCTCAATTTAGTGAGACTAAAATGGATCGACAGCATCATTAGACAGTCTTGCCAATGCCAGAAAACGACAAAATAACGGGATTAAGATTCAAACCGGCGCTCCAACGGCTAGTTTTGACAGATTTGTATTTAAGGATTGAAATGATCGTTGGGAAGCAAGAGAGAGCATTCAAGAAGTCTAAAGAAAGCATTTACTCTCAAGATTCTCCTCCAAGTCGTATTTCACTCAAATTCTAAGTATTCTACTTGGTTAAGCAAGTTTGTTCTTAACTCTTTTTCTTATAAATCTTGCCTTGTGCTTATTCTGTGTACGTCGATCACTTAGGATCAGTTTACACACTTCAAACTCTGTTATTTTGGCAGTGATTGAGTGCGGGGAGCAGTTGTGCAAGCTAGGGTTTTAGCTCGTGGTGGTTTCAAGCTTGGGAAAGCTTGGTTTGTGTAAAGGCTTGGTGTAGACCCGTAACTACATCGGATTAGTGGATTTTGGTGAAAATCTTTGGTTGGGAAAAGCCAAGGTAGAAGACGTAGGTCGGGAGGACCGAACCTCTATAACTCGTGTGTCGAGCTAAGCTTCCTCTAATCTCTTTTAGTTATACTGCCTTTATTAGTCTTTATTGCATGCCAATCATTCTTATACCTTCCCTGCAGTCCTCATTCATTATATTCACTGTTGTTCACTTCATCTCTGTCATATCCATTTATTGTTCATATTTATTGCATCTGCTCTGCCTGTTTTATTGTCACTAGTTTCTTCTATCTATTTGGTCGCACTAATTTTTTGTGTTGCAGAAAAGTTCTTAAGTTTGAAAGAATTTCTGAAGTGGGCTATTCACCCCCCCTCTCTAGCACCACATTTGGAACTAACACTTCTTTTCTATCATTTGGGCACTTTGGCTTCACAGAAATGATGTTGTTTTCAATGACAAGGTTCCTGATTTCCATCAGCCGGTGATGACTATCAGAGATAGATTCGCTTGGTGGTTCAAAGCGAAGTGGATTGAGTCTTTTATATCCCTGTCTGATATTATTCTTGCACTGGAAATGGTTTATGTTCCTAATATTATCTCTGTGCCTCAACAGGTTGTCCCTTGGTCCCCTCCTCCATTGGGTTTTCTTAAATTCAACGTTGATGGTGCTTTTTGTGGGAGCACTGGGTTTGCCGGTATTGGTGGTGTGCTAAGGAATAATTTGGGGGAAATTATTTTGAAATTTTCCAAGAATATTGGTCTTGCAGGGGCTGTTAAAGCTGAAGTTCTAGCTGTTAGAGAGGCTTTGCTGATTTTTTGCTCATCCGAATGGAAACATACGTACTCCTTGTTGAGTGAGAGCGACTATTACAATGCAGTGAAGTGGGTCAATGCCACTATTTCTTGTCCTTGGGAACTCAGGGTATTCATTTCGCAAATCAGTGTCATCACAAGGGGAGTGACAATTTGGCAAGTTTATCATATCTGCAGGGAGGCTAATTCTATGGCAGACGAATTGGCTAAAGCTGGTATCAATAGACAAGTTGACCTTCTGGAGCTTTGTTAAGTGAGTGGATTCGGCCTTTTTCATGCTGTCTTTGGGTTATTTTTTATGTTGTCTGTCTCCTACTTTGCTTTAACTTCTCTTGTAATGGCTGTTGTTTGGTCGGTTGCTGTTGTGTTGTCCTGTTGTTGCTTTGGTTTTATTTGTAAGGGTCTTGGTTGTGTTGTACTTTGGAAGGGTTGGAACCTCTCTTTTGGATGTACTCTTTTTCCTTCCTTAGGATTTTTTTTCCACTGGATTTTTCCTATGGAAGGTTTTAACGAGACATCCTTGGTTCCACCCTTGGTTCTTGTTGCAATAAAATTTCTTCTTCTGTTGTTCAAAAAAAAAAAAAAAAACTTCCTCTAGTACTTTGACACCAAGTTAAAATCTCAACCTAACTTTTTACACATTATTTTATCTACTTAACATGAAAAACTCACGATTTTGTTTTATAAAATTAGTACATTGCAAGGAATTAAGTTAGATCTCATATAAAAACCATCTTAAATCATATCCCTACATCATTCTGAAAAAAAAAGTATTACAATTTTCTTTTTCACTTCAAACCGTATAAGTATAATTAACTAAATCTCAATAAAATTCCAATTTCTCTTTTGGTGCTAACTATTCAGCATTCGATGATCACATTGGGTTTGGTCTGATCCGGAATCAAGTCGCATCAGACCTCATATGGGAGGAATCTCTTCCAGCATCTGATTTCATCATTTACAAAACGTGAATATGAAACCTTGGTTAAGGGATATGAAAACTCCTCTTGGTGAATAATCCAATCACTCTTATAAAAAATAATATTTTACCTTTAAAAAAAATTCTATATATTACCCTGGTTCAATGATCGTTGTATCTTGTTTGTATCATTTTATTGTATCCTAAAATGATAATGACACGAGATCACTATTGGTACTAAATTTCAAAACCTAAATAAAACATAGTATCAAAGAAGCTCTAATTAGCTTCTCTAAAACCAACGGTTGGCATTAAAATTGTTAGAAACTCATGATTATCAGCAACTTCCAATCAAAGATTTTAAAAGGCCAAGAAAAAGAAAGTATATATCAACATCAGCAACATTGAATCGGAAGGAATGGCCACACATCAACTTCAATTTCCAATTTCCAATCTGAACTTGAAAATGGAAAAAAAAACTCTTCTTTTGTTTTATTCTTTATTATAAGCGCCAGCCATTGCCTGCTCAATTATGGCCCCACGGCCCAGCACATCGCTCGTCGCTATTACAAGTCCGACGAAAGCAACATTCTAATGGATGACCCTACATACATACATGTCACAAAGCCCACTTCTATCAAACTTAGGCCCTGATGGGTTAGGCCTTTAGGCCATGGCCGTTGCCGTATTTTCATTGTTAGATTTTTTTTTTTTCAAAAGCAAATTATAAGCAAATTTTTCCTTTTTTAGTTTGAATTAAGCAAAGAGGAAATCTGAACTCAAGTTTTAGTTTTCAAGACGGTTGCCTAATGTGGACCTGATTTTTCTCTTTTGAGTTTATTTTTTTACCTATTATTTTATTTTAAATGAACTTAATAAACACTTTTGAAAATTAATTTGTAGAGTTTTAAAAGAGTTTTTCGAAAATTTTAAATAACTATCTGCGTAAAAACTAAAAAGTATATTTTCATTACCTATAATTTATAAGTAGAATCAATTATAAATATACAATTGAAACAAAATATATATTTGTGATCCTAACCTTTCGAAAACCTTCCCAACATCATGTGTTTATCACTCGTTTCTGTCATTTATAAGATTCCAACTCAATACCTTATTTAAGACACATTAAATTCATCACACTCAATCTAATGTTGTTATTGAGACAAATATATATGAAATTAATCAAAATAAGACTTATAATTTATTTAATCATTTTTGGTTAAAAAGTTTGAGCGATTATCTCATTAAATTAAATCTTCTCGTAGATTGTTTAGATCTATATAAGTTTTGTATGCAAAACGTCTAAATCTTAAACTTGATACCTATGGACAATAACAAGACTATACTTAATGGTATTGCAAGATTATAGAATAGTATTCCAACAAATAAAGATTACATTAACATAAGTAAGCATTTCATTATAGAATTCATCATATATTATTTTAATTTAATATATATATATATAATAATAATAACGGTTCAAAAGAATAAAAGGAAAATCATAATGGTATTCATTGATAATTAAGATTACAATAATCAAAAGTAGTAGTAGTATATTTCTTTAAAAGAAATAAAAAGGGAATTATCAATAAAAAAAGGAAAAAAAGTCTGGTAAAGTCACATGTCTAAGTTATAATAAATTAAATAAATGTATCAAAAAAAAAAAGTATCAACAATCAACATACGTGATTCATGCTCTAACCCCATTACTTTTTCATACATACTCTAAATATAATAAATTCTTCTTTTTCTTATTTTTTTATTTAAAATTTCCTCATTTTTATTAAAAAAATAAACAAGTCATAAAAATGGACGGTTTGAAAGGTCTGAGGTGTATGGTTACAACCATGTGACCATTGCTTACTTACGTGAAATGACGTCCACCCAATTATTCTTCACTAACTCCTAGATTTTTTCCCAGCAAAAAATAGAATTATAAATCAAGTCGAAATTCCCAAAACGCCCTTTCCCCCCTTTCCAGATCTGACACCAGAGCCGATCCCCCGCCAAATGTCAAACGAATTCCCTCAAGGTCCGGCGCGTAATTTTACCAAAACAATAATGGCAAAAATCCGTTCCCCGAGGTCCCATCAAAATTTCCAGATCCATTTTTAAATGAAATAAAATTGGCCATTGCCACTCACTCCTCCACAATTCACATATCTTCTTCACTCGGAAGAGTAAGTGAAAAATCGCAACAATGGCGACCATGGCTGCGATCGGTGCTTCCAGATTGCCTTCTACGACGTCGTCTAATGCTTCTTCTCCCCTGAGCGGCAAATCCGTGGCTCCTCGGAGCTTGTCGTTCTCGGCTTCGGCTCTTTCTGGTGACAAAGTTGTTTCCAAAATGGTCGCCACTCCCCGCCAAACTGAACGGGCTCCGTTCGTCGTTTCGCCGAAAGCCGTTTCCGATTCCAAGAATTCGCAGACATGTCTTGACCCTGATGCTAGTCGAGTAAGTCTTTCCTTTTATCAATTTTCGTTTCCCTTTTGTTTCTTTCTGTGGTTTCTCTGATTCAAAACGATGTAAATTTTGGTTTTTGTTGTTGTTTGGCAGAGTGTTTTGGGGATCATATTGGGAGGTGGAGCAGGAACAAGGCTTTACCCACTAACAAAGAAGAGAGCAAAGCCAGCTGTTCCATTAGGAGCAAACTATAGGCTGATTGATATTCCTGTTAGCAATTGCTTGAACAGTAATATATCTAAAATCTATGTTCTGACTCAATTTAATTCTGCTTCTCTCAATCGCCACCTTTCCCGTGCATATGCTAGTAACATGGGTGGTTACAAGAACGAAGGCTTTGTTGAGGTTCTTGCTGCTCAACAGAGTCCTGAGAATCCTAACTGGTTCCAGGTTAGTTACTTCTAAATTGGGTTTTGAATTTGAATTGTTTATACGTTTTTTTAATTAAAAAATTTTTTTTGGGTGGTTTTGATATGCTAAAGTTTGTATTTTTTAATGTACAGGGGACAGCTGATGCGGTGAGGCAGTATCTGTGGTTGTTTGAGGAGCATAATGTTTTGGAATTCTTGGTTCTTGCTGGGGACCATTTATACAGGATGGATTATGAAAGGTTTATTCAGGCTCATAGAGAGACCGATGCTGATATTACTGTAGCTGCATTGCCTATGGATGAAGCACGGGCTACGGCCTTTGGTTTGATGAAGATTGATGAGGAAGGGCGTATAATTGAATTTGCCGAGAAGCCAAAAGGGGATCAACTGAAAGCTATGATGGTAGAAATCCTCCTTCGAATCCAATTTTCAAATTAAATATTGAAGTTATGAGATGTAACTGTTTCTGGTTCTGATTTGATATTTTTGATTCTAGGTTGATACCACAATTTTAGGTCTTGATGACCAGAGAGCCAAAGAGATGCCTTTCATTGCTAGTATGGGTATCTATGTTGTCAGTAAAGATGTGATGTTGAAACTTCTCCGAGAGAAGTTTCCAGGAGCCAATGATTTTGGGAGTGAAGTCATTCCTGGTGCTACTTCCATTGGGATGAGGGTAAGCATCATTTCTTTTCTCTTAATGGCTATTACGATATCAAGCTGAACCACTGTTCCTTGTATGATATATGTGCTGATCTTGTCTGGGTGTAATATTTTTTTAATTCATTGAGCTAAAATTTTACAATCCCCTATTAAGCTAAAGTGTTACAATCTGATACAGGATGGGTTCCGATATGTCCCATGTTGATTCTGTCCATATTACCCTGGATTACTAATTAAGAGGTCTAATTGCTTGTTAACTTGTGTAGGTGCAAGCTTACTTATATGATGGTTACTGGGAAGATATTGGTACCATTGAGGCATTTTACAATGCAAATTTGGGAATTACCAAAAAGCCTGTGCCAGATTTCAGGTTTTGCTAGTTCACCAATGCGTTATAATGTGACCAGCCTGAGTATACTTTTGATTTACATTTCTGATTTTCAACTTTCTTTTCAGCTTTTATGATCGTTCGTCTCCAATTTACACCCAGCCTCGGTATCTGCCTCCATCCAAAATGCTTGATGCTGATGTTACAGACAGTGTTATCGGTGAGGGTTGTGTTATTAAGGTGAGTTCGATTGGGAGAGGTTGAAATTCTGTTTAGTTTTTTAATTGAAAATGATTTATATTATTTGCAACATTGCAATTATGGAGTAAATTCCCTGGGTATTTGATTGCAGAACTGTAAAATCCACCATTCTGTTGTTGGTCTGCGATCTTGCATTTCTGAGGGTGCAATAATAGAAGATACCCTTCTGATGGGAGCAGATTATTATGAGGTAGTATGCGTGGAAAACATATTATTTTTGTCCAATTTTGTTTGTGATAAATGATAATCATCATTCCCATCCACTAATGATTTGTATTTCTTCAATGTTTTCCCCCAGACTGATGCTGACAGGAGATTTCTAGCTGCAAAGGGTAGCGTTCCAATTGGTATTGGGAAGAATTCTCACATCAAGAGAGCAATTATTGACAAGAATGCTCGAATTGGTGATAATGTGAAGGTTGGTTTTATATTTTATTTATTTATTTACCATGATTTCTTTTGTAGTCTGAAGTAGTTATCAATTTAGTTTCTTATCCACTATCTTGGTAAGAGATACAGGTATTAAATTATAATTGGCTAAAATGTCGCCATAGAACTGCTTGTTCTGCATAGAAGAAGATCAGCTGAGAATAAAAAATTTACCTCCTCGGCCTGTTTTCCTTTTCCAATGTGGAGATATTGATCCATATCTCTCATATGTGCATGGTTATAACATATAAGTTCTCATGTTTAACTGTTGACATTCAATGTTGCTATCTTAGATCGTTAACAGTGACAACGTGCAAGAAGCTGCAAGGGAAACTGATGGATATTTCATTAAGAGTGGGATTGTCACAGTGATCAAGGATGCCTTGATTCCAAGTGGAACAGTGATCTGAGGAAGTTGCATGTTGACTGCTGATAGAGGTACTGTTCCATGCAGTAGCATACCACTTCCACTTTCCTTTAGTTAACGCCTTATCGGATATGGTGTATATTATGAGGTAGTATAATGTATTAAATAGAACTAGGACATGCAAATGATGCTGTAAAGCTCGTGTTCAGTTCAAATAAAAACTTTTTTCTGTAGTTGTCTGCAGATTCTTTTAGTGCTTCTATCTTAATTTGCCTAACTTCTTCCTATGGAACTTGTAGAGTAGTTCTACTTAAAAGACTGCTTAATTTTTAAGGGAAGATGAAACACAATTCCCAATCGTCAGCTATAGGTCCACTGCTGAAAAATCCGATTTGCGGTTGAAACATTGTCAACTGCTGCAGGATCATCAAGCCTCAGACTACAATGAAATGAAGTATAAAACCGGTCTTAATACTTCCTGTTATTCAGCTTTCTATATGTATGGGAATATGAGTGCATCAACAAAAGAACGGTTCATCGGTACCTTGGTTAGCTGGGAACTGAAAAACCTTAACTAATTGGCCATGTCAGCTAATTGCCCCCGCTGCTATGATGCTTCAAAGGCTCCAATTGGAGGTTTTGGCACGTTTAACAGGGTCTAAACGTGCCAAAAAGCCCCAGCAAATACTAATCAATGCCATGAGACCCACTGATTTATTTTTTTGCAAGTTGCTGGGCCTCAAGATGCTTAATCCTGACAAGAGACATTCTTTCATATATAAATGCTATGAGGAATATTTGACCGTATTTAATTTAATTATTAATTATAT